>CAJNIZ010020247.1:14120-30934 GCA_905231905.1 Symbiodinium pilosum | reverse complement strand
GGTTTAGGGATATTCCCTAAACCCTAAACCCTAAATCCCTAAACCCTAAACCCTAAATCCCTAAACCCTAAATCCCTAAACCCTGAACGCTAAACTACTCGCTGACTACAACTTGGGCGTAGACCTACCTAGCTCAGGGATGGCGCTCGCCCACTTGGTCGTAGAGTGCAGGGATTTAGGGATTTGGGGATTTGGGGATTTAGGGTTTAGGGTTTAGGGTTGAGGGTTTAGGGTTCAGGGATGTTTAGGCTTTCGGGATCCAGGGCGTAGGGCTCAGGCTTCAGGGTCTAGGCTTTAAAACTGTCATCTTTCTTGGTGCTCGTACTCTGAGAAATCCTGACAGTACCCGGGATGGTGCATAACCCACGCCGATCAAGGGGCCCTAAGGTTGTATCAGATGAGAAGAGGAGAATGCGGGTTCCTACTTTGGAGTTTTTGGGGGTACTTTGGAGAAACATACTGCAACGCTATTCACATTCCTGACTGAAAGTCTTGAGGTTCTTCAGCTGACTACTGCAAATACTTTGAACTGATATGAATACCCATAAAAAAATGTTTGTAATATTGAAATTCCTAGTACTGTAGCACGAGTACTAATACCTAGCAGAATCACCACCAATGCCTAGGTGTACTGTCTAAAGAGGGTCTTTCTTTGTTTGGGCGGTGGCCCTCACACTGAAACGGCGCCACAGTATGCTCATCCTTATACGCTTATCCCGAAATCCCGGACCCTACTTGGAGGGTCATGAGGCCAGAGTAAGTAGGTTGATAATGGAGATAATTGCGGTTATTATATAGCTTATCAGGGTTATTAGCCTACTTACTAAGTCCCCCTGACCCTCCAAGTAAGACCCTAAATCCCTGAACCAAACACTCTGCGAGACACCCGCTTTAGGGTCTTTTGGTCCCTCTGGTCCTCGTATCCAGGTATACTCGGGATGCCGTAGCTGGGGTCATTTTCGCCTGAAGTGCAAGTACTGAGGGGTTTGTGAGGGTGTAAGGTTTAGGTCTTTGGGTGTTGGGAGGTTTTAGGGATTTTAGGGCAGAATAATAGACTATAGTGGTTTCCATTGTTACATATTCCTTGATAACCCCAATATATACAAGGATAATTTTCCAAAAACATGTCAGGCCTATGGGCAGGTCGTAGAGACACAAAGCGCAAGCCGGCTCGCGCATCAAGCAAATGCAGCTAAATGCCCGTAACATCATAAGTACTACCTATAAGCAAATCTCTGCTCCACGTCCATGGGTGGTGTGGATCCAAGTACCCAAATAATGCCAGAGCTTCAAGCCATAAACACTGGTATCTGAATCTTATATTCAAATACATGGATCTCTAGGGCAGTGGAATAAGGGGGCTCATCTTTTTCATGTGATATTCAATTTTGATGTTGGTAGGTCGTCTCGGCCTGCTGCAAGGGCGTTCAGAGAGCCTCCCCCCCACCCCCGCCCCCCACCCCACCCCGCCTTACAGGATATTCTGCCCCTCATCCTAGCCTCCCAGCGCACCCTCCACGGTTTCGGGTTTGGATGTACACCCCCACCCCACAAAGGGTCTCCAACACATGAGCTACAGTCTAAACTCCTAGAATCCCATGCAACAATAACTTCTATAATGGGATCCCTATATCCCCATATAACCCTCTTGAAGGAGTTTAGACGATAGCTCAGATCAGAGTTTCCATTTCATGTTTAGCCATGTTATAAGAACTTCCCATGCAGGGAGTCACATCATGAGCAGCCATGATGCAATTTTTGTCAACTATGCGGGCACGCGGTCCAGGGCTTAGGATTAAGCGTTTAGGTTTTAGGATTTAAGGTTTAGGATTTAGCGCTTATGTTTTAGGGTTTAAGGTTTAGGGCTTAGAATTTAGGGTTTGGGGTTTAGGGTATGCCAGAGGAGGAACTGGAGCAGAGTATCCGTTGTTTTGCTTGTGCAAGGAAATCACAAGCTTTCAATCGCCAATTCTATGGAACTCCCAAAGATCCCATGCTTTTTTGGATACGGCTCTTCCCTACAAGAGACCCCAGTAAAAAATGAAATAGCACCAGAACTGGTAGTACGTCACCTTAGGGTGTGGAAGCTTATGATAAACCTGGGCAAAGATTGCTGGAAGAATCTTGAAAGCATTGCAGGGTTTAGGGCTTAGGGCAGCTTTTGAGCACCTTTGGAAAACCCTAAACCCCAAGCCGCTGAAGCTCCGCGTCTAGATCGATGATGTGGGGTGTCGAGGGGACATATGACAAACCAAGCACTGGGCATCCTTACTGCAAGTAACCTCTACACCATTTGGACATTGGCAAGATTTGCAGATTTTGGGCGCCAAGAAATCTATAACCCATAGGGTCCATGTAGGCATATAGCATGTACTTATGGCCTAGAGGGTTTCCCATATGCCTACATTGGGGCCCAAGGGTCTATTATATCCTTACATGGACCCTTTGGGCAAGAGGTTTTTATTTGCAGACGAATTGTCAGAGTCAAGCTTTCGGGGTGTGTCTCCAGTTGTGCGGTTTAGGGTTTAGGATTTTCAAGATGAATAACCCTAAACTCCAGAACCAGTGTGAGGTCTTCAACTTGCGAGTGAATGGGGCTGTCGCATATGAGCCATAATCTAAAGTCCCGACAAGGGGTTCTATAGGGGACTAGTATAGAGCTTATTTCGGGGGATACTAGGAGTTTAGACTAAAGCTCATAACATGAATTCAGCCCTAAACTAACATTGTATGCGGCGGCCCCTATCCGGCCTAGGCTTAAAACAGCTATGTTCTACCCTAAACAGGCTCCATTAATTAAGAGCTAGGACATCATGACATGCCTGACAGGCTAAATGTTTGCCCTCATCTGTTTTATCAAGATGATTCGCGTTTGGTCGTGTCAACCGTGGTTATGACAGCACGTAAATATCTGAGCTGTCGTCTAAACTCCTAGTATCCCCTTTATAAACCACTGTAATAGTCCCCTATTTAATCCGCTATATACACCCCTTAAGGAGTTTAGACAATAGCTCATCTGGAGCGGCATGGATGCTCGGGGAATTCACAGCGACCGATTTTTGTCGGGATCGGCGTGGATGCTTCAGGGACTGGATACAGTTCCAAACCAAAGTTATGATATGATTATGATTATCAAAGAAAAACCGCATGCAGCTCAACACAAGCGTTAAAATATCATTATATCATTTGGCCCAACAAGGATGCTGGAGGAACCACATGCGGTCCAAACCCACCCACCCCTCCCCCAACAAAATGGGATTCCTATTGTTGTTGATGATGCTGCAACGCTGTAACTCATAGTCAATAGGAAGAGCGCTGCTGTTTGAAGTTAAACCCAATAGGAGCTGTTTTAAATTAGATCCAATAGGAGGACGTTGCTGGCTCACCAGCTGTGTTAGATTAAGCTCAATACGAGGAGGATGATAGATGTCCCAAACAGCCCCGAAAGGTATGGATAGATCAGCACCCAATAGACATTCTGTACGCTAAGGCTCCAAACAGCCAAATGTAGTTACCCAGACGCTTGGAGGGATCCAAAAATTAGATTCCTTACGTAAGCCCACAAAAATCCCTATATCGATACCTTTGGGTTGGTGGCCCCCCGCGTTCCGCGTTGGAATACGGCTTCTCATATCAACTGTACGGGAAGAAGCTTCTGTTTACAGAAAGATGTGGAAGTTTCCCAAAGTAGGAGGGCCCCAATACCCAAAATAATATAATCCGCAATATTGGGACCCCCAAAATATACCCCTAATTCTTGGAAATTATCATGTAGGTGCAATCCTAGGCCAAATGCAGAAAACATTCCTATTACTTTCCAGAAATCCCCTTGTCCGATCTGAGGTCCCGACATCTTACCAAGTAGTGAAGCTGCCTTGCATAACGCGGTTTCGGGTTTACAGCTTAGGGTTTACACCCTAAATACTTCCTTGTTTGGGTGGGGGGCAGCTACTGTCGGAGCATATCAAGGATTGAGGCCAACAAGGGCTACTAAAGACACATGTCTTGCGAAGATCCTGCTCTGCTGGCAAAACTGCGTGGGAACAGGCCGTACACCGCAAGACAATGTCATGATCATGATGCTCCCGCATATAGGAAGCCGCTGTGTCTCAACATCAAATTTCACACCGCTCACCCAGAAACGAAGCATTGCTATGAAAGGCACCAAAGAACAGACTCATGCTGTTCCTAGACCCTCCTCCTACCCTCTATTAGGGCCTAAGTACCACTATTAGGGACCATATATCCCCAATTAAGGGTACAAGGAAGGTCCTGGTTGAGACACACCGAGATACCTGCAAGCCACAGGATCCCTGCCACAACATCCCCATGCAGATGGACTCTGAATCTTGAACCCTGGATCACTACAACCGCAACCTTCGAACCTCAAATAGCAAGACTCAAAATCAAAGTCTCTTCTGTGGGAAACCGTATTTCCAAGTTAACCAACAGTTGCAACCCATTAAGGAGCCCTCTTAACAGGCTGGCACGCAATGAATCTCCATGAGCCCTAGTTTGGGGGAGTGAATCTACAATCCCCCCTAAGCAAATAGAATATGGCTTTGCATATATTATAATAAGATCGCCATATACCCCCTATTCTGTCTACTTAAGGGGGACTATAAGTCCTAAACTCCAAACTCAAGCGTGTAGTATACGTCCGGGTAGAATTGCATCTAAGCAGCGGCGTGGTGACGACGCCCACCGAGCGCACTCGGGTCGGCCGCAGGACACCTTGCGCCGAGAACTGCTTTCGGAGGATTTGGTATGCTACACAGGAAGGAAGCGTAAGGGCGAGTTTACGAATTTTCAATAGACTCAACTGCTTGGAGGGTTCTTTGGACGCAGTGTGTACAAGCTGAAAATAGCTAGGAAGATGAATAGACTCTAAACCCCTAATCTTTCATAACCCACTATAGTAGTTTCCATGTTCTTTTCCATTCTCCCATAAAGCCGCAATATATACCCCAATATACATACATTCTACTAGTTTCCATTTTCTTTTCCATCATCCCCATAACCCCCAATATATTCCCTAGTATCCCTATAAATCTCCCCTATATGACCCCCTATAAGCCCTGTAGTTTTCCTATTCTATTCCCCTATCCCCATGTAACTTCCATGCACCTGAAGCCCCAGCACCCATCACGGGTATCAAAGGCTTCTTGGGATTCCGTGTACAGGTGATGCTGGACACTGCCAAAGACGCACGAGAAGCTTTAGCTCGTGCGAGATAGGTTATATAGGTGGACCCCCCACCCAGTAATTGTGACTATAAGGGATAATGGTAATTATATTAGGGTCCTCTTATATTCCTAGTATACCACTGTTACAGGGTGGGGGGTCCTCCTAAGAGATAGGACAAAAGATTTCACGACCACAACGCTAACAAACCTGCGTAATGAAGCGAAACGTCTCGCCAGACAGGGCCGCATACGCTGGATACACGAACGTCTCACTCAGGATCGAAGCCAACAGGGGTATTCGGTCCTCAGCTGACCCTGTCCAGGCTTTTCAGCCCAGACGTTCGGGAAATGACGTTGACCTAAATAGTTGAAATGCGACAATATTCTCAAGCTTTAATTGCAAAACTATGTCACAATAATCTTGTATAGTGAATGCTTCGCGACCGCGCCGTTTGAGAAACGGCCTTCCGAGAAGTTCTTGAGGGGGTCAATTAGAAGCTCCATTTTGACTTGGCTGAGGGACATTCCATAAAAAGCCCCCTTGTTCCAACTGTTGTACCTGGACCCCATAAGTATGTAAAATAATGGCCTTTTGGGCCATATTTAGAGGTTTTGGGCCATTATTTTACCTACTTTGGGGGTTCAGGTAGGCACTCTTGAATCTGCGCTGTGGTCCGACCTAGGAGAAGGGCGGGGATTTCCCAAAATTCGGGGTACCTTTTTGGGGGTCCCCAAAATAAAGACTATAGTGCGTTGGGGTCTTTATTGGGGTCCGCCTATGTAGGAACACCACTGGGTATCATCAGCGTACTCTAGACCGTACACGGACCTACCCACAGACCAAGCATTTGTAGCGATTTGGGGTTTGGGAGTGAAGGCTTTTGTAGCGATCCCTCCCGTCATGAGGCCATAAGCTGGGCTCTCAAAGATGAGCGTAAAATCCATCAAGAAATAGGGCTTAACCCTGAACCCCCAAAGTAGGTAAAATAATGGCCCAAATCTCCTAAATATAGCCCAAAAGGCCATTATTCTACATACTTTGGGGGTCCAGGTAACCCTGAACCATTAGTCGACTGCCCTGGCTACTTCCAAAACCAACCTTGCTCTGAGCTGTCTCTTCTTCAATACCCCCTGCTTGAAAAAATGGATCTCTATGAATGGAGGAAACAATCAAAAGAGCTCTGTCCCAAATCCCAAATCCCAATCCCTAAAACCTCTTGGAATCTTTACAAAATTGCTTTCATGCTGCTCATGTTGCGGGGCTGCATAGGCGTGATTGTAGCATAGGTGCGAGCAGCTTGCAAATAAAAGTCAAAGACAGATTTGATTGCTGTCGGAGCCTCTATTCTTGTAGACAGAAACCACTATGGCTTCTTCCTTCCCGTGGCTACCCTAAACATTAAACCCTATCCTACAGGCCATATTTCGCTGTAGAGGTTCGAGAAGAAGCAAACAACATTCCCATAGTCTAGTAGTGACGAAAACTCATGGGCACTTACGTCTGCCGTACGCTTTTCAAGTTTCTGTACCTAAACCCTAAACTCTAAACCCTAAGCCCTCAACTCTAAACCCTAAACCCTAAACTCTAAGCCGCCAAACCGCCTTTAGCTTGTCATGAGAAAGGGAATTGTGGTCTGTAACGCAGTCGCAAGTTGCAACGGGAGTTTTCCCAAGCAGTGCCTGAACATCTGGTGGGTTTGGGACCAAGGCACCCATGTATTGTCTACCACCAAGTGTGGCTTCTGGACCTGAAAGCCCTTTTTCTGCCTGGCCTCAGAGCACATTGCTTGCGGTCATATCAAGATTGCTAAGAACTTTTAAAGCAGCGGCGCACATGCGTGCAAGAACATAGCGCGAGTCATCAGAAAGTCCCCGAATTTACTCTGAGGGTTACAGGTGTGGGGCTTAACCCTAAGCCCTAAACCCTAAACAACCTATTTGAAAAGTCTGGGGACGGGGCCGCTGCAGTTGGAATTCCGCCAGATGCATCTCATGTTCCCTTTACGCAGTTCCGCACCCTTGTCTTCCTATATGAGCCGTAGTCTATACTCCTAGTATGCCCCTTAATAAGCCTCATAATACTCCCCTGTATAACCCCCTATATAGTTCCTTGTAGGTGGTTTAGACTACAGCGCATATCGTGCGCTCATGGTCTCCAAACTCTAAACCCTAAACCCTGAACCCTAATCCTGAACGCCCTAACGAAGGCCTACCCCGTCGCACAGAGCCATAGCCAAACGAGACGAGCTAGAGCGGGTGTCCCGGCCTCATGGAATGAAGAATTGTAGGGTTGAGGGTTTGGGGGTTAGGGTTTCACGTCAAGGGTTTGGAGTTTGGGCTCTAGGGGGTTTGCTTTATGATGTAATATCAAGGTTCCAGGTACAAATATCAATTTCTATACTGGCTGCTGCATTCAAGGGGTTAAGCGAAGAGCCGAGGATGTTACGCTTGCCGAGGTTCCGAAGTGGCTATCAGGGCTTTCCATTTCCAAGGCCCTGGGTATTGCACTTTGACGTTTAAGGTTGGGGGTGTAAGGTTTACGGGATGAGGATTTAGAAGTTAGGGGAATAGGATTTGGGGCTTAGGGGTTTCAGGGTTAAGGGTGCCCAGCAGTTGGCGATTGATGCTCCAAGTCTTGGAAGCCTGAGGTTTTCCGTTCAGAGCGGGTGGTGTACCCAGAATCTCCTACTGTCGGAGCCTGATCAGCGTGGGGGTCCCCCCAAACCCACCTCCTCCCCAAACAAAAAGGGGAGCCTTTATAATCAAAAGGCCTCAAAACGGGGGTCTGGGGCATCCTATGGCTCATATTAAACTCAAAAACGAAAGAGGGATCCTTCGGCTTCTATCAAATTCATAAGGACTTGCTCAGTGTAGCTTTCAAGAGAAGAGGAAGGTCCTCGGCCTTCATAATTGAAAACCATCACAAGAAATCACTCTAAAATCAATGAGAAATCGATTTTAGACCAACTACAAACAATTAAGAACAAATTAGAATGGCTTCACCACTACCCCGGCCGAAAAACCTGTACATTATTGAGCCCCGCCAAATCAAATTTGTATTATTGAGGGTCAGGGGCTCGGCTGGAGCGGTTTAATAAGAAATTGATTGTTTTGGTGGCATCAGTTCCAGATTCGAGCGGTAAGTGAGCCTGGCCTTTGCAATCTAATAGTTTTTTGGTCTCACAACTAACCCTGCCCCAAAAAACCTTTGCATTATTGAGCCCCCCAAACCATTTATATCATTGAGGATCAGGGGCTCTGCTGGACTACCCCCTTTGGAATTTGATCGCCTGGACTGTTGAAATAAGCGGTTCAATAAGAAATCGATGGTTGTTGGTTGCATCATTGTCCAGATTCGAGAGGCAATAGAGCCTGTCCTTTTCATGTAAAGGCCTGGCTTTAAAACCAAAATCATGTTGGCCTCATCAAAATCTTCTCCTAAAACTTTTCCGGCAGAAAAACAGACTTCATTTTATTGGAACACCCCCCCAGATCGAATAGGGGGTCCAGCATAACTTTCCAAAAGCTTTACTCTATTCGGGACCCCCGCACTAATCGGGATTCGACATTATACCTTTCGATTTTGAAGGTAGTGCACTGCAATCCCAGACCCAAAGACACAACAAACACACACACACACACAAAAAAAAATACACAGGGGAGCTTATCAAGCCCTAAGTTATAAACCTAAAGAAACAGCATAGGGGAGCCTTTGGGTAGTTGTAACTTCTAATATGGCTCTCGTGAAAAACGCTCGAGACTTAGCCAGCTAGACAAAGGGGGCCCTCTAGCGACCTATTATATATACTGTAGATCCGTGACTGTTTAGGGCTCAGGTTTTAGGGTTTTAGGGTTTAGTTTCGGAAGCCTCCACAGCGACGTGCATCTGATGGCTTACGAAAATCTATGCGTCCCTTCAAAGATTGCATCGGGGTTGTCTATAAGTATATTTGCGGTACATTATGAGGAGACGATAAGGTATTTCTCGTAAACCTGACCACGCACGTTTAGGGTTTAGACATGAGTGCTTATAACCCCCCGACTCAAGGGATCTGGGGTTCCGTTTTAACTTCAGACCTTGGGGGGTATTTCTGTCAAATTCGTCAGTTTCGGAAGGATTGAGGCTACTCGGCCCCAAACCCTAAAGGCCCTAAACCCTATGGGGATGTCCTGCTGTCATCAATTTAAGGTTTCGTCCACAAAAGGGAGAAGTGATTTGAGCTATAATCTAAACTCCTAGTATCCCCCTTAATACGCCCTATAATAGTCCCTTATAGAATCACCCCCTAAACCCTAAACCCTAAACCCCTATATATAAGCCCCATTAAGGAGTTTAGACTATAGCTGATTTGGGTCCTACAGCCTTGCTATGTTTGCAATCTGGCAGGCTCCCCTTCCTCCCTCCCCAAGTCTTGGGGTTAAGGGTTTAGAGTTTAGGGTTTAGGGCTTAGGGTTTAGGGACTCAGGGTTGATGTGAAGAATTCTAAAGAGTATTCATGGGAATGAATCAAAGGATTAGAGAAAGAGTCGTATAGAAGTAGTAGACGGCTTTAGATGAAGCAATAATTGTACAGATTTCGCAGAGTTTTGTGGAAATTATACAAATAAAGCTGTAGTAGAAGGAGCGAGAGAAAGGCAACCCCCTTAAACCCTAAACCGTTCGGGGCTGGCAGCATGCCAGGGGGAACCACCTGGGAGGGGGCCAGAACGGACAAGGCACAACCACATATGAGCAATAATCTAAACTCCTCAAAGGGGGCTATAATATGGGGTTTATATAGGGGACTCCTATAGGGGGTGTTAAGGGGGATACTAGGAATTCAGTGAGACTATAGCTCATATGCCCTACATGCGGGCCCCAGATCCATGGCGGTCAGCCCATGACTTACACCAGCCCTAGTCTGCCTTTAGGGCTTAGGGTTTAGGGTTTAGGGCTTAGGGTTTAGGGCTTAGGGTTTAGGGTTTAGGGTCCGGGTCGAGCTTCGGATTGTGCCTCCAAACACAGAGATCAGATAGGACTCTCGTGCGAGAAGGAGTCTTCACACGCACCCTAAACTCTGAACCCTAAACCCTAAACCCTAAGCCCTAAACCCTAAACTCTGAACCCTAAACCTTGAACCCTAAGCCCTGAAAACCTACACCGCATCTTTTTCAACCTTCCTCTTCAGAGCGGCCCTCGTCAAAGAGGCTGGCCCTCAGACCCCTGGGAAGATCAAGAACTAGATGCCCTATATAAAAACATAATAATCCCTACAGAGTCCGTATATACTTCCTCATATGCGCTGTGGTCTGAACTCCTTAAAGGGGGGTCATATAAAGGATTCTATGGGGGAGTATTATAGGGGTTACTAAGAGGGATACTAGGAGGCTATAGCTCGTATGTTTCTAGGGCATAAAATCGTTTGATCCCTTTGGGGGTCTTAGGAGGCAGGCTTACGAACCCTTGGATGGCTAAGTTCCTTGCCCACGACCACCTCACCCGCCGCACCGAGATCAATTCCTCCACGGGTGGTTAGTTTTTTTTGAATTTTTTTGGGTTTAGGGTTTAAGGTTTAGGGCCTGGTTTTCTGGGTAAGGTCTTGCAATATACCGAAAAACCCTAAACCCTATGACCCAAGAAAGGAACTACATAGGAGGTTTGGGTAAGGTTGGTAAAGTTAGCACAGGGTTCGTGTGCTGTAGTATGATGAATGTATATTAGGGTTGAGGGTTTAGGGTTTACTGGACTCCAATGATTCGGTTGGTTTCAGGGGACCCGGTTCTAACCGTGAGCCGGACCCAAATGAAGTTGTTGTCCCCCATGGTCATCAATGAGTTGGCGATCACGGAGCAATTGAGCCGATGCAGACGTGAGACAACGCTGCAAGCCCTGCGAGTGATGAACTCGACCGCGGTCACGGCTAGGTTGTGAAGCTGCGGGTTGCGGAGGCCTTGGAAGCCGACGCCGAGTGAATTCTTGAACATCACTTTGTTTCGCAAATCCGAATTGGTCAGTGGGCGTCTCGTGGAGCAGCTCGTCCATTTCGGGGTAGCGTCCAGGTGTGGAAGCGTAATCGTCGACGGAGCCTGCGATGACATCCGGGCATGTCTTGTCGGCGCCAAATTGCGTACACGACACAACTTGATAGGCCGCTTTGGGGAGCTCGGCCCAGCGCTTGGGCACCTCAGCAGGGCATCCCATGTAGGGTTATGTCAATAAGCTTCTCACTACAATGTACAATGTTTCAATGCCAGATTCCACTTACTGGAGGAGGAATAGGACGAATGCAACTACTGACCTTACTGTCCTAAACACTAGACCCCCAAACCTTCAACCCAACACCCTCAACCCTTAAACCCTGCACCCTCAACCATTAAACCCCAAGACCCGAACCCCCACACCCTCAGCTCCTTAACCCCACACCCTCAACCCCTGAACCCTAGACCCTCAACCTCCAGACCCTAGACCCCACAAAAAACACGCGACTCTGATTAAATCACACTCTCGCCATCCCAGTCATGTGGAGCCCACCCGGAAAAATCCCAAACCCTAAACGACCCTTCAGGGTTTAGTGCGTAGACCCAAAACCCTAAAGCCTAGGGTTTGGTGTTTAGGGTTTAGGGATAACTCTAGACCGTATAACGTAAACCCTACAAGAAAACAACCCTAATGCGTAAACACTAAACCCCAAACCCTCAACAACTCGACTTTGAACTTTAAGCCCTCAAAAGTAAATCCAAACCCTAGGCCGAAAACCCTACACCCTAAAATCCTTAACCCTGAAACCCTAACTATAAACCCAGATGGAAATCTTAAGCACATTGATAGGTGCAGGTCAGACTCCGCTATTGGCTCCGGGTAGCCTACACCTGAATACGAGATTTGCCTCAGGGATCTATCTACGGGGTGACGATCGCAGGCGTAGCGTTTAGGGTCCAAGGGTACAAGGCCTGGTTTATGGTTTGGGGTTTTACGGTCTGGGTTAAGTTTAAGGTTTAGGGTAAGGAGTGGAGAGGTCTCGTCCTATGATCTTGCTTGGCTGCCTGATGGACCATAGTGCGTTAAAAGCGTCGCGATCGTTGAACCCAGGCAGTAGGACCCTCTCCCAAAAGGTCTAGTATAGCATAATCATATAACCCCTGGACTAAAGTCCTAGTATATTCCGTAGTAGGTCCGCCTATAGATCCCCTTGTAGGCCCCCCAATCTAACGTTAGTCCGCAGCTCATAAACGTTGGGGTCCTTGTAATAGTGCTCGTTGCTTAGGTGTTGGGGGCTGCATGATAATCCCTAAGGGTCCAAAAATCCAATAATCATACAAAAAGCCGTACCGGAACCCCATGGAGGGTTTCGGGTTACCCATGATTTTGCGCATGCATAGCATGTGAGAGCACCCTCAATCCTAGATCCGAAACTTTCGGTAATGCCGTACAGTGAGGTCCATGCGCATCCTGAGGTGAACTTTAAATCCTCAACTCCCTGAATCGTAAGTGCCAAACCCGAAATCCTACACCCCCTACACTCCCCAAACCCGAGATCCTACATCCCGAGCCTTAAGTCTAGAATCCTAAATCCCAAACCCTAAACCCTACATTCTAGCGTTCACGAGGATGCCTAGTGAGCTGGAGAGCTCGAGAAGGACAGCACTCAGGTCTTGGCGAAGCGATGGGGGTTTAGAGCCTTAAGGTTTAGGGTTTAGGGCTTAGGGTTTAGGGTTTAGGGTTTAGGGTTTAGAGCCTTAGGGTTTAGGGATCAGGGTTAAGAGATGAAGGGATTCCCAGACACCTGGCAGCAACAAATAGTTAGATCCATCCAAAAACATAATAACCTCTATATGGTCCGTATAAACTTCATCTTCTGGTTCTTCAGGATCTAACTTTCGGATCCCTTTGCAGGTTTGAGTTTAGGCTGGATATACCCAGAGTAACCAACCTACCCAGCAACATTTGAGCATCCTTGCTTTTTGTAAATGTCGAGGTAATTCCCAGACCCTAGGCCCTTAGCTCTAGGGGGTTTTGGGGTTTGAGGTTTAGGAGTTTGGGGGTGTGCGGCTGTGAGAGCCTTGGGATCTATTTCAGGATTAGAAGGCTGGAGGGCTTAAAGTTTCAGGGGTTTCGCGGTTTTGGGGCATAGGGCTTGTAAGGCAGAGGGTATGGGGCTTTGACGGTGTGAGGTCGCGCGTAGAATGTAGGCTTCTGCACGTTGTGGCTTGCCATGTCTTGCCTCTCATTCATTACACGCCCGCAAATACTGAACATCCTCTTACACTTGATCGTTGCACTCCGCATAAACGCCGCATAAAGGTGTATACATCTATCTTACGTGCTGAGGGTCCGGGGTGCTTCAAATCGTCTACCCCTCAAACAGCCACCCGCTTCTGATACATGCTTCACCACAAAAACAAAAACACATCCGCGAAGAGTCATGTTAAAAGGCCAGGACTTTGTGCTGTAAGAAAGGCAAGTTAGAACCTCCATGATAGGAGCCAGGTACTAATGAGCTCGTCCGGTTCTGAGGTCATTATGGGGTTAGAACAACAAATCCAAATGGATTAGAGATCCCGTATGTTTTTCTGTTTCTATAATATGGGTTTGTATCCAGGAGCTCAGATATATGATAGAACCTACGCCTATGAGATTGCTCTAGAAAGAGTGATGACTTTTCAAGCGCCCAGGGCTAAAGGTATCTAATCGATTCCGATCGAGATCTCCTGTATCTCCTTGGTTGTCTGCTGTAATCTGCTGTATGCCATTTAAACCCTAAACCCTAAACCCTAAAAAAACACTACAGCAGCTCGTAGAATCAAAACCGTAAACCCTAAACCCTGAATCCTAAACCGTCACACACCAGGTGCGTTTCCTTGGGGAAGGGTGAACATGTGGGTGGTTGTCAAAATTAGGGTCCCTTTTTGGGTACCCTAAATATTAGGTGCCGTACTATAATAGGGACCCAAAAAGGGACCATAATTTTGACAACCACCCATGTATCATTAGGTGGAAGCGATTACCAGGCTTAGCGAAAAGGAGTGCGACTTGGAAGTCCAGGGGTACTTACACCTCATAATGAGGGTTTGGGGTTTAGGGCTTCGGTTGGGTCATAACTATACTCTAAACCCTAGGTAGATAAGACTTGCGTGTGGGGAGTGAATGTCAAAATGGTCACAAGGGCGATGCAACAGATTGGGCAGGGTAGGGTTTACACAGAAAGTTACATACTTCTTGCACTTGCTTTGTCGCTTCTGTATATCCTGTACAGGACCTCTTCATGATTCCCGGCTCATGCTCACATAGTCCCTTTCTCCTACTAGTATTAAGCATCCCTCCGACCTGCTAGTACTAAATACGCCGCAGAAGAGCCCAAATGTCGGACTGGGGACTAAGCCCCAAACCCCAAACGAGCTATAGTCTGAACTCCTAGTATCCCCCTTAGTGAACCCTAAGATTGCTGGAACCTAGAGGAGACGATACGAATATATGCTGGGGATGATTAGGGTTTCTATAGGGATGATTTTTGGAGAGAACCCCAAGTCCATCCCCACCCTAAACCCATGCGGTTAAGGCTTAGGGTTCAGGGTTTAGTTCGGGCCTCAACTAAGATCCCTGTGGCGCGGCCTGCATCAGCGCTGTTGGCTAAGCGCGTTGCATAGGCCTTCACGGCCGAGAACTTGGAGGGAACCCTAGGCAAAGGTTGAGGGTCTAGGGTCTGTTGTCGGCGAACCCTGAGCAGGGATTGAAGGTTTAGATTTTTTGATGCACCAAAGGTTTAGGCCTCAGGGTAACGTTTTTAATCTCAGTCCACACTGTATGGACTATATCGAAAATGGGAGTTTCTCAGACTACCCTCAACCCTAAACATGTAAAGTCCGTTAAAGACCCCTACGCTCCGTTTATCATTCCCAAGTCCCTGGGGCCTCTTGCATTCCCCCACTTTAGGGCTTTAGGGTTTAGGTTTTAGGGCTTTAGGGTTTAGGTTTGCAGTCCCATATCCGTGCATGAATACCTGCAGTGAAGAAGCTTCTGACTTCGATTGCAGGGCGCACTGCTGTGAGTGACGTAAAATTAGGATTTTAGGGTTTAGGGTTTAGGAGGAATCAACAGTGGCTCTTACATTTGCAAAACCAACCCCTGTCAGGAAGGATTTAAACGAACCCCTGTCAAGAAGGATCTATGTTTGGAATTTGCCTTTGCTAATCATCCTAAACCCTATTGCCGCGCCGTATACTCTCCCAAGAAGACTAAAAAGAAAAGTAGAGCACTGCTTAACCCCGCTTCCAAGTAATTAGAGGGCTCTGGTAAGCCCCGCCCCCCAAACTTACAACCTGATTTAGGGTCTGGGGTTTAGGGAATATCCTATGCTTCTTGTAGGTTTATAGTTAGACCCCGAACCGTTATAGAGGGTCCTTATTAAAGAGCAGATCTCTCCAGCACTTCCTATGCAATTCCTGTTGGGGTTTCTCATGGCTTTTGACAAACGGTCTAGGGTCTCGGATTTATACTACTGACCGCCCTAAAGCCCAAACCCAATCAGGGACGATATCAGGGGTTTTTGAACTCTAAACTCTAAACCCCTAAACCCTAAACCCTAAAGCCAAAGACCCACCCTGGGGCTGGGTGCGGGGTTTAGGGGTTGAGGGTTTAGACTTGTGCGTCTGGGGAAGGGCATACATGAACCGTTGGTGACTCCTGCAGCCCCAGGGATCAAGGCCTAGAGTAGGAAGCTGTAAGCTATAGATCCTATGGCCATCTCACAGTGTAGTGAATCAGACTTTTCGAATGTTTGTTGTGTGGTGCGTTGTAAAAAGAAGGGATGACCGCTCCGCTGATGGATGGCTTGAGCCAGCTGGTTGCACAGGTCATGAGCCCCAAACACGCTGCCACTGCGCCTGGGGGCATATGCGATACGCAAGAAGCGTGTGGTCTGGGACAGCTGGACCGAAGTACAGATAGACGACAAGGAGATGAGACACGTAAACTGGTCTATGCTGGAAGTGGCAACTGTCTAGAGCGATCACTGGAGTTCCATGATGGGGATCCGCGTGTACTGTATACATCGGACATGAGTGTTGTGGATCCTGGAAGAGTGGATGGTGGTTGTGATGCCCATGAGGCTTGGGAAACAGCAGAGGCAAGCAGGGAGGACCCTAGCGGATTCTCAATGCTTAGAGGCTGGCTAGATGAGAAAGCCGAGTGTGGACAACTGTTGTCTTCTGGATCTAGACCGTGGACTTTGCGGGCAGCAGAAATGTTGGAATCAGAAGCTGTAGCTGTTAAGTGCAAGTTGGAGAAGGTTGCTAAAAGTCTTCGTGAGACTTGGAGTGAGGCGTGTGAGCAGCTGTGTAGAGGTGGTGCATTGAGTCGCGCAGCCAGCAAGGATATCTCAAGCGAGCCTGGTGTGCAAGCTGGTTTTTCTACATGGGTCCTTAGGGCACGTGCTGGAGTAACTGGAAGCGCTGACAACGCCTGGGATCGATCCTTTTTACAAGGCCGCAGCGCGAGGGTGCTGAAAAGCAACGTGGATGGACGTACTGGTCCTGACTGCTCATCGCCCGCGTCCTCGAGAAGCAACCTTGACTTCCAGAGATGGCGAAGAGGTATGTACCGATCGCAAGAGAACTTGGAGATTGTCGGTACCCAGACCCCCGGGAGGATCT
>CAJNIZ010020247.1:0-14020 GCA_905231905.1 Symbiodinium pilosum | reverse complement strand
CAGGCGTCACTCCAGGTGCAATGCCGCAGGTATCAGGCCTGGGTCCAAAACTTAAGTCCCTAAGGTTTAGTCCTGCCCTCTCCCCCGCAATGCAAACCCAAAGTGGCCAGACACAACTAAGCGAGGGGCAATCAAATGAGATCGTCAGAGGGAAAGGTAACGTGAACCTTTTTCTGGGATACGAGAGGGTTGGCCGAAGCATTGTGTCCTTAGTGGGGGGAGAAGAAGTAAGCCTGTATAGCTTAGGTACCTCCTCGGTTGCGACCATGTATCGTGTGGCTGGGGCGATAAGGCAGGACGTTGCAAGGTGCTCCGATCCCAGGCGGACTCCCAGTTGCAGCCAGGATCAAAGCGCCGTCAATCCGCCTCTGAAGTCAAGGCAAGCTGCTTTCGACCCTCCGAGTCAGATCTCCTCTGTGAGGTCGATTGAAGGCTCTCCCGAGGCTGTTGGGGACTGTCGTCAGCCTGATGTTGAGGCACAAGAGTTCCCTTGCAGCCATCTGGTGTGGTTTATCCTCTTGAGAAAGGGCGCTCTGTGTGAATATGCCGGAAGTCAGGGCATAGGTCAGCTAGTAATAGGTAGTGAAGGCTTGAGCACCCTTGGATGGGGTTTAGGGGTGTCTTCGCTTAGCAAAAGGGTTAGCGACACTCTCTCCGATCCAAGCGCCAATGCGTTTCAGGAGCCTACTTTGCCCCAAGGCCCAGATGTTGGTACCGAGAGTCACAGTGACAAGGTGTCCGTTTGCAAGCACTACATCAAGGGTTGGTGTCGGAAGGGACAGGCGTGTGGGTTCCCTCATGTGGACATGTCAGCCGGCTCTGGGACTTCGGGTCCTCTCTGTCAGGGAGACAAAGAAGGGGCGCGCAAGGTCTGCCGCCTTAGGGGGGAGACTTGTGGGGTATGCTCATAGCCGCTGTCCTGCTCCGGTAGATCAGGCAAGTGCCAAGCAAGATAGCAAGCAGCAAGCTGAAGGCGCAGCCTAAGTGTCCTCACTTTGCCAGGATATTGCCGCCGAGGAGACACTTGTAAGTTTACTCACGAAAGTGGAAGCCCCGATCCCAAAGAGCCACCATCTAGGCCTGAGGTAGGCAGGCACGTGAAGCATCAGCCCCTTGCTGAAGATAAGAAGGAGCGACTGCGTCAGGCAGGCCTACTAGATGTCTGTTTTAGACGGGCCCAGGGATGCTGCACCAACGCAAGCTGTAGATTTTCTCATAGGCACATCAGTGCGTGGGAAAGAAGGTTGTTCAAGGAACTGCTCGACGGCAATGAGGCATCTCTCAAAGCAGTGTCAAGGGAAGAGGTTAGCACTTCCCTTGTGTCTCCTGAGCAAACGTCCCCGCTTCAGCATGAGTCCGGGGTTGTTTGGAGTGAGTCAGGTGTGTTTCCAACGCCCATGCAGTTGCTGCCGTCGGAGCCCTCGTCAGCCTGGAATGATCCAGTAGGCCCTCCAACGACTAGGCCATTACTCATGCTCGAGCCTTCGCCAGCGGATAAATCTTGTAAACTGGCGGCTCCGAGACCTCCGGCTTCATTCCGTAGAGGGGTCAAGGTAGAATCGTCTGGATCTACTATTCTTCGACATAAGCTGGGAGACTGCAGGGGTCGCAGTGCCATCGAGCTCTCTAAGGAGAGCTCAGTTCGGAGAGTCCACGAGCAACCATGTGTGTATGCCATACCGACTGCAAAATCGGTAAACTGTTGGGGAAGTGGCCAGAGCACGAAGACCTTAAAGCGTCGCATAATCTCTGGTGGAGCTTCAAGCTGATCGGCAATCCCAGCGGGACCAAAGAGTGCTTCTAGGTTCCCGAAATCCTCTTATGTCTTGAATATTCCAGGAACGCGACTTAAACCGGCCACGACCTTCCCTAATAAGGACTTCAAGTGTCCAGGGGGGGTCATGGAAGCCGTCAGTGTTTAGAAGGGCCTGGGCGGACATGTCAGATTCCTCGGAGGAGGAGTCGCTGGCTTGTGAGATGCCTTCTCCACTCTCGGAGGTAGAACCCGCCTCAGGTCGCAGAGCGCTCACGGGGCTCTCCAGGCGGGCCTATAAGCGGTATCGGACGTATGCCTTTTGGAAACTTCGAAAGGGGCATGGCCAACAGCGCCCTAAGCATCCATGCTCTTGCAGCGAGTCTTCTTCCGACTCGCAAAGCGTTGCTCCTTGCTATGGCTCCTCAACCCTGTTGCGCTTTGTAGATGAGTCGGTCCATCAGGACGGCACCGGCATGGGGGAGGGCAGCCGCACTCCTGGCAACGTAGTCGAGGGTAGGACTTCAGGCCAAGTAAGGGGGGAGCCTCCAGATAATGCAGCTGTCAGCAGGTGCATCCTCAGGGCTGTGTGGTCACGAGTGGCCGTCCGAGGCAATGTATCCTCAGTTCCCTCACAGCCTAGTCCTGCCAACCCACTGCAGCACGCTCCCAGCAATCGCCGGGATTCCATGATTTCCTTTGCGCAAGACAGCGCGGGTTTGCGCGCGTGGCCGATCCCTTACCCCTAAGCCTTTAACAAGTAATCCCAAACCTGTGTTCAGCAATAGCCGAACTACCTCCCTGACCCTTAGGACCTCATGGTTTAGTCCGGGCCCCGTGTCTTGTCCGACATCACCAAAGTCGCCCGACCGTCTGTCTGTTACGCCGCAGTCTGGTTCTTGTGCTGTGCAATTGACAAGCCAGAAACTTGGGGGAGATCTCCCGCACAAAATGCACAAAATTTGCATCTCCCAGCGCAGAGGTCCCGAAAAGAAAGAGAAAACTCTAGGAACTGCCCTGGTGAGGCATCCAAAGAGTTAAACTTCGGTGATGGAGTTGTTGCGTCAGGGGTTCCACGTAAGGATCATATAGTGAGGGACTTTGATTCAACGAAAGGTTTCCCAGGAGAAGGACCTCCGGTCCCTCAGCCGCGTACCCCGCCTAAGGGAGCTCGTCAGCCAACGACTCCGCCAAAGGCTCCGGCAAAGGTTTCAGGGCGTAGGCCTGTAAAATTGACGTCGTCGGTTAGGAGGTTGGGACCTCCGGCTAAGGCCGACCCTGGAGTGAAGACTCCGCCAAAGCCACCTCCCCCTCGATCACGCACTCCTCGTGCCCCGCCAAAGCCTCCGCCTGTTAAATCCCGAAGGACTGCTAGTGAGCCTGAATCTCCAAGTCCAGGGGTTAGCTCTGTGTCGGGGAAAAGGGGTAGTGAAAGTGCAGCACCTATCAGAGTTGTGTGACCAAAGTTTGATACTGGCTTCAATTACAAGGAAGCAAGGGCAAAGTTGATGAGTGCTCCTGGGGGGTACCCACAGGCAACTACTTTGCCCGAGGTTCGCCCAGCAGTCTTGTTTAACCCTTCGACTCGCTTTAACCAAGCAGTCCCAAGGTAGGACCAAGGAAGACGCAGGGACCGGGGGAGCAGTTTGTGGAAGCTGAGGAGCGGGTAGAGGAGCCTAAGCCTAAGGCGGCGAGTTCTGTTTTTGAATATGCAAAGCCAACCCCAAAACTTAGGGGCCCTGCGCGTGCACAACTGTCAAGGCAGAGGTCTGAACATGCGAGTCCCGAGGACCCTTTGAGGTCAGATGACAAACCCGAGCCGGTCCAGATGACAAACCCGAGCCGGTCGACCCGAACGCTTCTCTCTTGACAGCAGATGGGTCCAACACCAGTTATGATTTGATCGCGCCTGAAGAGACACCGGCTAAAAGCGTGGGTATGTACTTTGCTAGCACTAAGAGTTTGCAACCTAAGATAGATAGTCCTGAACCCGCCGACCCTAAGGTTTCCTCATATCCAGTAGGTCGTCCTAAGCCCGCCGACCCTAAGGGTTCTGTCATTCCCATAGGCAGCTCTGAGGCCGTCAGCGCTAAGGTATCTTCAGTTCGGGTGGATAGATCACGATCGGACCGTTCTAAGGATCTGACCTTAGGAGGTGACGCCGAATCTGTCAACCGTGAGAGCCCTGAGCCTCCCGAGCAGGCTTCCGGGTCAGTCGCTTCCGACGTGCCTCGGGATAAGCCAAATCAGAGAGAGCTCCAGTCGTCTGGTCGAAGCGTTGAGCAGGCAGTGTCTCCGATCAGAGACATCAGTACTGAGCAAGCCGGCCCGGAGGTGTCGAATGAGGCTGTAGGCTACCCTAGTCGGCAGACGGGGACTAGGAGCGTTGAGAGCAGAATTGAAGAAAGGATTGCAGACTCGGAAGCAGGTGGAAATGAGAGGCACGGAGTACTGAAGGTCGATGTTCGACCTAGTGAAGACTCTGAACTCCGTAAGGTGCTGTGGCGGGAGGAGCATCGGCCTCTTGCCGTTAACGGAAATCACCGGCTAGGGGAAGTCCTGTTGATGTTGCTTAGGTGTGATCGAGAGCTGTGCCTTCCGGTGGAACGTGTAGTGCCTGTAAGGGATGAGTTAGGTGTATCTAGGAGGCTAAGCCAACTGGTCGTGCCCTCGGACCTACGAATCGGAAGTCGTCCGGCAACCCCTTCTCTTGGGCCATGGTCCGTTGACAAGGCAGCGCTGGAGATTCTCTTGAGCTCCCCACCAGAGGTGGCGCACACCTGTCCTCTGTTGGCAGAAGAAAGCTTTAAGCCACTGATCCTGGGAGGGTTGCTAGGTCATGTTTGTGTGATCACTCATGATCTTAAGCTTCGGTCTTTTAGGAGTGGTCAGACAGCGCGGGATCTGCGACGGCAACTTGGTCAGCCGAAAAGGTCAATTGCAACGCTTTGCAGGTGTAGCCGTCATTGGAAGGTTGTTGCGGGAGACACTGTGGTCGGGGACGGATTCGTGGGACTTGTACGGTTCCTTCAGAACCAGTGAGCGGGCTGTGAGCCGCTCCCGTGGGCTCTTCCTGACCCACACAACCCTAGTTTGGGGGATTTCCGGATGGTTTAAGCTGGGAAGCCAGTAGCGTACGGTGTGACTTCCTTGGAAGCCGTTAGGCATGAAGGGAAGGATCCTTATTTCGTTCATCAGAACATGTCCTTTGCAGCAGAGTCAGCAGTGCTACCCTTGTGGGTATTCTGAAGTCATTTCAAGCCCCTGTGCCCTAGTCCTAACTAGGGGTATAAGGTTTAGACTTCATCACTCAAAGTTGTCCTTTCGGGTTTCTTTCATGACCCTATGAGCTGTATGGCATAAAGGGTAGAACATCTCTTCGCCTCGTTGGCACAGTTGTCTTGAAGCCATTGACTTGGCAGCGTCATATCCATGGGCTCGTCTAGGTCAATCCGATCTTAGTGGCTTGCAGGTCTTTAGATGGTTTAGACCTCAATACTCGAAAGCCGCATTTCTTGATTGTTCCTATAAGCCGACAGGTAGTAAGGAACCAACCCCTCAATCCGGTCTTTCAGATCCTATTCTCGATTGCCAATTCAGTAGTGCTAGACCAGTGAGCACTCTGAATTCCTCTTTCACCGGTAGCTTTACTTGTAGGGTTCATATGGTTTAGACCTCACCACCCTAAAGCAGTTGTTGTCTGATTGTTCCTATAAGCCAATAGGCGTCAAGGGCAAACAATCCTTCTAATTGATTCCTTCGCCCTCTATGTTGACTGCCAATTCAGTGGCGCGGGACCCGTGAGCACTCTGGATTCACCGCTCACCTGTAGCTTCACCCGTAGGGTGTCTATGGTTTAGACCTACCCACCCATGAGTGCCATGTTTGATCCCATACAAGCCGCATGTGCAACCACCGGACTTCACAGTTTTTCTCGGGAAATAATATGTGCTTTATGGGCTCGGCTAATCTTTCAGCAAGCCAACCTGGCTATAAGCGTAAAGATCACCTGCACTGGAGAACACTCCGAACCCTAGGACACCTTAGGTGCCACTAATCCCGTGAGTGGCCTGCAATGCCCGTAGTCCTGCAATGGTTGGTGGTTTGTGTGGTCTTCTTAGAATTCCAGGATCGCTTTCCTTTTGCGAGATACGCAGGCCGTTCGGCTGTCGACCTTTGGGGAGAGGTCCTTGCGATAGTGCATAACTTGCACCTGCCATTTTAGGCCTTCGGTAGTTTACTTTGTCCAGTTTACAAAATCGGCGTTGTGTGAGTTTCCTAAAGGTAGTACCTGGCAAGTTGCCGGGCTCTCAAGGTGAGGCTACCTGTCAGTGTGGTTTCTTAATGTGGTTATATGGTTCTTGGTTATCTTGGCTCTACCACTCCACTGTTAATGAGTTAGGATCTTCAGGGGTAGTCACTTCTAGTAGTGCCTCGTACCCGTGTATGGAGTCCCTGGTTCAGCCCACCCTCAGACTGTCAAGGATGTCGGATACCCGACAGGGGGAGTGTGCGTCTGGGGAAGGGCATACATGAACCGTTGGTGACTCCTGCAGCCCCAGGGATCAAGGCCTAGAGTAGGAAGCTGTAAGCTATAGATCCTATGGCCATCTCACAGTGTAGTGAATCAGACTTTTCGAATGTTTGTTGTGTGGTGCGTTGTAAAAAGAAGGGATGACCGCTCCGCTGATGGATGGCTTGAGCCAGCTGGTTGCACAAGACTTTAGAGGTTAAGGTTTGGGCTTTTTAGGGGTTTAGGGTTGAGGGGTTTAGGATTTAGGGGTTCTGGATCAGGGGTTTAGGATTTTGGGGCTCGCTTGGAAGGTTTGGGTGTTACATATATATATATATATTTATAAAACTGCGTCTCTACGGCTCTATAGGGATAATGCAGGGATTAGGGGTAGTAAGCAAAAACTGTTGTCAAACTCCCCTAAACCCTAAACCCAGGCCTGGTGAGTGGTAGTTTCATGAAGTGGCTGTCGTCGTGACGTTTGTCGGTGACAATTGCTTCGAAGCCGCGCCCCAAGCCCCAACCCTCACAGCCGAATAGGACTAGGCGTTCGCCAAAACAGGGGTCCGTCTTGTTGGGGCTCCAACACGGGGACCAGAATTTTGAGAATGTCCATCTTGAAACGTAAGCCCTAGACTCAAGATGTACATATCTAGCTACCAAGCCTGATCTGACACGCCAAGTAGACCTTAGGGGTCAGATTTGCGCATTAGTCATGCTTAGGTGTCTCAAGGTTCAAAGTTATGGCTCGTGCTATTCAGGCTTCTGCACAAGCTTCAAAAACCCCCCGACGAAAGGAAAGCTCCTCGGATCGCATGGGAACCCTAATCAGTTGTGGGATAACTGTGCAGGCGTTGTGCCAACTGCTGGAGGAACTCACATTTGGCAGAATCTAAACACGAGTGCGCCAACGACTAGAAGCTTCCCTAAACCCTAAACCCTTAACCCCAAACTCCCCGTAGCTCAACACTGCGGGCTCGGACCTAAGCTAAGGAAAAATGGGGTTTAGGGTTTGGGGTTTAGGGCTTGGGGTGGCAAACCTGAATCAAAGCACCCGAAGCACCGAAACCCCAAACCCCTGCCTCCCACTCAGGAGGTAGCATTTCTCCGAGCGGCTCCACAAGTTTGACACCTCAACTGCCCTTAAGGCGGGACTCAGGCCAGGATTGCGCAGGGGTTGGTGAACTCCTTCTGAAGGATTAGGGTTTAGGGTGCATCCAGAGGGTTTAGGGTTTATGGGGGATGCATAGTCCGTGTAAAGACGAATGTCAGGGTTCCCAAGAGGCAGCCAACACTGCAAGCAAGGTGCATGCTGCTCGGGCGGTCAACAATGCCAGAAGTCCCTGTCTCCAACATTGCCACATCCCTGTCCTGCCTAGATCTTCAACTAACCTTTCAAGGAAAAGCAAAAGAGCTATTTTTGTCAACCTTGGTAGTGCTTGAGCCTTGCTGCCACAGGGTCGTGGACTCCTAACCCCAACACTTGTGAAAAAAAAACATGTGAAAGACCGCAGCCTCAAACTGCCAAAGTTTGAATGCTAAAGCGCTCAAACTTGCAAAACCTCTTATGGCTCACCTTTGGGAAGCCAATCATGGCTCCATGCTAGACTCGGCGCACGAAAACAGTTAATATCTAGAGGTTGTTTAGGGGGTTGGGTTCAAGGTGGCAAGCACTAGGCAACCGTAGGGAGTCTTGCGGGAAGGACTAGGGCGTATTGGCGATCACCAGGCCACTTACCACCCTTGAATCACCGCCCTTCAGAACCTGGTAAGGGAACTGCTTGTGGCTTGCGTGTGGCGGATGACTCAATCAAGCCCTCAATCCTCTGATGCCTAAGCCCAAAAATCCTGATCCCCAAGCCCGAATCCCTAATCTCACTAAACGTATGAACGCTATGAAGCTTATGAACCCTAAATCCTGCAACTAAGTCCAGGACCATTGTCCCTCTCTGGGTTGTGTGATGCCGTGACCATGACACCGACCTAAGCATCTGCTCCCTTGCGCTTCAGAGAGCTTAGGGTTAGGGTATAGGGTTTAGGGTATGCGGGGCGCTATTTGGCTTTCCTTCTGGTCAACCCCTATGCCTTAGACCTCTCAACCCAGCATGGAACTTGGTGCTAGAAAGCATAATAGGGTTCAGGAATTCGTGTCTCAGCCCCGCGGTCTAGGGTGTAGGGTTTAGGGCTTATTTTCCCCTTTGGAATTTTGACAAGGCCCTCTTTGCAGGTAGATGATGGTTTCTAAAAACAGGACCCTTTTGGGAGTTCTCCTAAGAAGGGCTCAAACATAAAGGGGTCTAGTCACATAGGGGCCCCTTCTACGTAAACTTCAAGCATGGAAACCGTTATCCGACAGGGAAGAACGTTGGCTCAGCGCACCCCTAGACCCTAAACCCATGAAAACACTAAGCCCTACGCCCTAAACCCTGAATCCTAAACCCTACAGCCTAAACCCTTCTCCCTAAGCCCTCAACTCTAAACGCTTAGGGCTGACTCAGCTCTACGCCCTAAACCGTAAAAATTGTAAACCCCAGACGCAGCGCAACCAAAGGTCGGAATGCCGATCAGGGCTTACTCAGGCACCAGGAGTTCCTCTGTAGTTCCTTCTTTCCAGAACGGTATATGGTTTAGGGTTTAGGGTTTAGGATATGATAGTCCCCCTTTAATAGGTAGAATATGGGGTATACAGGGATCTCATTCTCGTTTTTGGGGGATCTTATTCTATCTACTTGAGGGGGGGCACCATTTTGTTGGAGGGACAAACCCTCGACACTAAACTACGACCCAAAATCCTAGATTCTTCAATGTTTGTTTGTGGCATCAGCTACCTCCAAAGCTCAGACTGCGACCTTCTTGCCGAGTGCCTTTGGCAATAGGGACTAAAGGTTGTGGTTTGGGGGTTTAGGGTTTGTTATGGACTTCGCACATACCGAATGCGGTGCATATGGTTTAGGGTCTAGGATGACCGTGAGATTTCTAAAGACACTCAAAAGTTGTGGGGCACAAGCCTCACTGGTGCTTAGGGGGGAGTGTGAAGCACACCCAAAACGATTAATAATCTCTTCAGATAATGCCTACATTCCCCCCCCTCCCCATTAGCACCAATGTAAGAGGTGCGAAAATAGATTGTCGGATTTGGAGGGTAGGTTCCCCCAAGACTAACTTTGGACCCCCCAAATAGGCCCCATGCAGACCCTAGACCCTAAACCCTAAACAGGAGCACCTTCAGGTTGCCATGTGAACTTTGTTCATCAGTCAGGAAGCTCGGACCGGGAGGGGGAATCAAGGCGCGTGGAGTGAAAGGAGGTGCACCGTTTCAGGGGTCGGAATTGTGCCGATATCAACCCTCCCCTACACACTGCTTCAAAAGTACACACCCAAAAGAAACCTTATGTTTGGGAGGGCATCTATCATGTTAGGGGTTGGGGTACGCCATATGTTACAGGAAGGTGATGAACTACCCAAAACCGAGGGATCGGAGGGAGACGTAGGTTCGGGTTAGTTGATTCCAGTAAGCGTTTAGCGGATTTTTGTTGAAGGGGAGCGTGTAATGGCTGGGGTGCTACCAAGATGGGCTAACAATCCCACTAGACCAGCACGGATGGTTTTAAAGGAAGCCCAAATGGTGCAATGGTGCTGATGATGCTCCTGGTTTGGAGGGCCCCCAACAAATGACTGGGAGAGGTGTCAGGCTTTCTGATCTTTTCTATACGACTCTAATGTTTAGGAGAGCAGGTGGGTATCTCTCAACCTTAGGGTTCAGGGTTTAGGGGTCTCGGATGTTGTAACATCCTTATCTTGATGCCAAAACCAGTAGGCTCCGAAGGAGAGAGAGCTCTGGAATTATGAGAAGTGGGCGATCGTTACATGCCGACTTCATTGACTGGTCCGGAAAATGGTGCTGAGGACTTGAAGCTTAGTGAACAACGCTCTGAAATCTCGCTCAAAGTTGTTCAACTTTGATGAGTGTTGCAGGATGGGTCCCAGCATCAAGTGGGCTGCACGGCCGACCTGCGTTGCCGTCTTTGTGAACATGAACCCCATATTCTCAAGAAGGTTCCTCTCCACATTTTGTACTTGGGGTTTCACAACTAGGGGTACCGTTTGGGGAGGTCCCTATACTGAGGATAATAGTATTTAGGATGTTATATTGGGTTCCCACTGTTTATGGAGTTCAGGCATTCATCACCTCGTTTAAAATGAAGTTGCAACTCTAAGCGTAACAGGGTCAACCTATGAGGCTTAGCTCAGGGGATCATAAGCTTGGGTTTGCGGTAGTTTTACAACAGCATGGCGCATTCGAGATGCGAGACTCCGATTTGTTGCTCTTGAAAACCCTGGGATTCAACACGTTGCTTTGATTTGTAAACCTACCTCCTTTGCAACATAGAGCCGTTAGAGAGAGGGGAAAGCCGAAATGAGGCCCTAATAACCATGCAACAGCCCTGAACTCCAAACCCAATCAATCCTAGTTTGCCAATGTAATCCCTCGGACAATCTGTGTTGGTACTCCGACTCACAAAGGACTAAATCAACCTCAACTGGCCCAATATTGGGCATGTAAGATAGCCCACACACTTAATGTAAGCCCTACACAGAGGCTCCTATGTAGTTTCCCTTTTGGGTCTGTTGTGGGTTTTGGTAAGGAATTGATATAAAAGACTACGACAAGTTCTCGTAATAGACTATAGGAGATTCTGGGAAAACCCCCTTGAGCACCCTCCTAAACCATAAACACTAACACCCGAAACTTGACACCCATGTGTGCACTGGGGCCTTGGATCGAAGAGCAGCCAGGAGTCCCGTGCGATAGAGGACCTTGGTCTACATTTAGGGTGTTTAGGGTTTGAGGGTTTAGGGCTTTAGGGTTTAGGGCTTTAGGGCTTAGGATGTACAGTTTAGGGTTTAGGTTGTGTGGTTTAGGGTTTAGGGTTTGGATGGAAGACCTTGGTCTGCGTGGCTTATGTCTTAGGATGTAGGGCTAGGGGCGCATGGTTTACCCCGAACTTCCTGCGTTCCTTTTCGGCCAGCATATCAGAACCCCTTACCTAACAGGAAAAAACAAAGTGTGCAAGACTTGGGCATCTTTGTCTGTTGCGCCCAAAATTGGTCTACCAACCGTAGGTCTCTTTCCCGATATAATTCGCAACGCCGAAAGTTTTTGTGAAGCTCCCATGAGATTTCTACGGTGGACGGCTTTGCGGTTAAGGGTTCAGGCTTTAGGAAAATGTCAGGGGTCCCCTTTCGGGCTGATATGAGCTATAGTGTAAACTCCTAGTATCTCTTTTGAAAACCTCCAGAATAATTACTCCCCATTACTCCCCTATATCACCCCTCTTAAGGAGTTTAGACTATAGCCCATATGGAAAACATGCTGAGAAACCTGAACCCAAAACCAATTTAATCTGGTAAGCCCAACCCCCAACATGTGAAATGTCAAACGTATGCCTTCTCGCAGGCTCTGGGTTACCAACATAGCAGTCAGGCCCTAATATGCACGAGTCACACAACAGTCGTAGGCTCCTAGCGCACATATTGCAGCGCTGTCTGGGTAAGCAGCTTTTAGGTGCTTTACTCCCGACCACCACAAATCTATAACCCACTTGGGGTTTAGGGTTTAGAGTCTAGGAATTAAGGTGTGTTAGGGTTTAGGGTTTAGGGCTTAGAGTCTAGGATTTAAGGTGTGTTAGGGTTTAGGGTTTGGAGTCTAGGATTTAAGGTGTGTTAGGGTTTAGGGTTTAGAGTCTAGGATTTAAGGCGTGTTAGAATTTAGGGTTTAGGATTTAGAGTGTAGGATTTAAGGTGTGTTAGGGTTTAGGGTTCAGGGTCTAGGATTTAAGGTATGTTAGGGTTTAGGGCTTAGAGTCTAGGATCTAAGGTGTGTTAGGGTTTAGGGTTTAGGGTTTAGGGTCTAGGATTTAAGGTATGTTAGGGTTTAGGGTTTAGAGTCTAGGATCTAAGGTGTGTTAGGGTTTAGGGTTTAGGATTTAGAGTCTAGGATCTAAGGTGTGTTAGGGTGTAGGGTTTAGAGTCTAGGATCTAAGGTGTGTTAGGGTTTAGGGTTTAGAGTCTAGGATTTAAGGTGTGTTAGGGTTTAGGGTTCAGGGTTTAGGGTGTAGGGACATGCCTGGTTCTGCAGTTGGCGGCGCCTGGCCATCCTAACACCCGGAAGCCGGGGTCCTTTTGAGGGAGAAACGGTTTAGGGTTTAGGGTTTAGGGGTTTAGGGTTTAGGGTTTACGGTTTAGGGTATGGAAGTTTCTCAAATGGGGTCCCTCTTGGAGGATCTAAGGCATCACATACGGGTAATTTTGAGTTTCATCAAGGGGTCCCCACCATGATTCCAAACAAGTGAAATTGGTGTTCCTTTCTGAATTGCTGAACCCTAAACCCTAAACCCCAAATCCTTAAACCACGTTTCTGCGCATATGGACACCGAATGCATGGATTCGCCAAGTTTTCGCCAGGCGTTGTTTCCGTTCCTTGCTACACCCTATACCCGAAACCCTAAGTAGTAGCTTCCATGTTCATGCCCATTCCTTCACATGGCATCGGCCCTAAACCCTAAACCCTGTCTCCCTCCTTCCATGACATGTGGAACCCATCTCAAGAAGAGCTTCCTTTCTACATCCCTCACTCACTTATCTTCACTTTGAGCCCAGTACAAGGGCTAACAAAATTACGGACATTATTTCGAGGTCTATTTGAGGGACCCTATAATTCCCAAGGACCTACTATATGGGTACCTGGGCTTCTAGGGATTATACAAGGAAGCTAGAAGCCAGGTGAGCTGCCATTGTCAGACCTCCACCCTGAACCATGAGCTGAAGCGCTGAAGGCATGGCTCAGCCCCTCATCAGGGTTTAGGGCCTAGGGTTTAGGGTTTAGGGTTTAGGGTTTAGGATTTAGGGTTTAGGGTGAAGTAGGCAAGCGTCGTTATCGAGAATGTCGGCTTTCGTCCGGAAGCCAGCGGTCCCGTACCTGCGGCGGGCAAGGTTTTTCTTTGAGCTTAGATCGGAAAGTTGAGTGTGTGGACACAGACTTGACTCACCTCGCACCCTAAACCCCCCTAAGCCCTAAACCCTAAGCCACTAAACCCCTAAACCCTAAACCCTAACCTTGCGCAACCATCTTGACAGCCACGTCAAAGACCGGCAGCTGGGACCCTTTGTCGCTAGGAAATCGCATCTGATTGCTCCTGAACATGGGGTTTAGGGTCCAGGGTTTCAGGGTTTAGGGTGCGCGTGTAGCTTCTGGAACCGTACCTCAACCCTAAACCCTAATTGTAAGCCCCAAAGGGTTACCAAGGGTCCATGTAGCTGTATAGTATATGCTGGGGCCCCACAGCTTCTTGTTTGCAATACTCTTGGATCCTAAGCGAAAAAGATATTAGCTACAGTGAATATTTCCTACATAATTTAGTGGACACGGGTTCCTTATGATTGACTAAATTAGGGACTCTATTGAACTACCCCCTATGTACACTGTTGAGGGTCCCTTCATAATGCCAATATCCCTCAACCCTAAACCTTAAACTCTAAACCCTAAACCCCTGAACCCTAAACCCTAAACCTAAACAAATGTCTACATGGACCCGCTTGAAACCCCGTCCATCCTGGAAAGCATGACAAACACCAAACCCCAAGCGCTTGAAAACCCCAAACCCTAAGCGCAACCACTTTAAGGTTTAGGGCGAAACCCTAAAACCTAAGGGATCTGGAACCCCAGTAGAATTTATAATTTCAGCTAAATATTA
>CAJNIZ010020236.1:54049-65219 GCA_905231905.1 Symbiodinium pilosum | reverse complement strand
TAGACTATAGCTCATTTAGCACCCCCGGAGCCCAGAGCCTGTCAGAACGGGAGCCTTCGAGGTTCAATTCGAAAACCTGCGTAAGGGCTTTGAAACCAAAACCCTAAACCAGGACCCTCCTTGNNTTGTACCCTTAGTTGGGGATATAGGGTTTAGGATTTGGGGTTTAGGATTTAGGGTTTAGGGTTTAGGGTGTAGGACCCTCCTTGTACCCTTAGTTGGGGATATATGGTCCCTAATAGTAGGTACTTAGGCCCTAATAGAGGGTAGGAGGAGGGTCTAGTAACCCCTTGACCCAAACTGAAAACCTGATCCCCGGGACGGTGAATCACAAACAAAGCATGGATCTCGCCACCTACTTTCCCAACTCCCATAAGGTCCGAGTTACCTTTGCCCACAAGCCAGAAGTCGAAGGTTACCTCTGCAACGGGGAAGTTAGGATTCTAGGATTTAGGGGTTTGGGGTTTAGGGGTTTGCGGGGTTTAGGGTTTCGGTTTCGTGCCTGTGGGCTTAGGGGTTCAGCTGTGGGTATTCAGGGTTTAGGTTTCGAGTTTAAGTTGTCGGGCTTATGCTTTGCTGTGGCGCGTAGCCTCCAGGTTTGCACTGCCGCGTGTCTGCAGGTGGCTCTCCATTGTCCCTTATCAGTAACGAACCCATCAACAATCCCCAACTATACACTCCGTGACCACCTTTTTTTTGCCAGCCCAAGAACCGTAAACATGCCCAGGCCTAAAATCTGAAACTCAAAATCTTAAAGAACTCAGCCTAAGCCCTCTAAACTTAACGAACCACGATCCCTCAGCTGGAATAAGCCTGCATAGTAACTCTCAGCCCCACTGCAGGCTTGGCAAAGTATGCCCTGAACCTTAAGCATAACTTTCAAGAGGCGGGGGGAAGCTCGCCACGTTGTAAAGGCGCGGCGCACCAGAGCCTTCTAGTGTGCAGGAGTTTGGGGTTTAGGGATGTGGGAGCATACAAGCACAGATGGGGCTTAAGTTTGTCAAGATAATTAGCGGTCTCTCAAAGTGGGTTGTAGACGTGGAGCTAACAGACATTGGGCTTGGAATTTTCAACCACAATGCATGTTCATCTAATGATCGCAAACTTATTGGGGCGTACAAAAGAGAATATACTCCGAGGACTACCAGCTCCCCAACTAATATGGAGCCCGGCATGGTCTTCTCTTGTAGGAATGTTGTTGGGGACCCTCTTCGGCTCCATTTTAATCTGGGGAGGGCATTATGGGTTGAAGGCCAATGCTGAGATGCTTTTTCATGCTTGTCTGATGGTTGCTTTGGCGAGCATGGCTGTACCAAACAAGGCTATGCTCTTTTTGAAGCCTTTTGAACATGAGCGTATGACCTTACTATGCATTGGGGACTAATTGTAATGTATTTCTATTAATTGTTGTGGAACAGAGAATTTACGCGTGTGCATGGAGAGGGGGAGGTCGCCACGATAATGGGCGTATGCTAAATACTTCCACTCCAGTCCAACGCTCCGGCTGCTCGTTGGGACAGCCAAGAGTCAAGAGCCGCAGCAACATGGATTGCTGTACTGCCAGCTCCTAATTTGTCAAGAAACAGGAACCTTAAACACCACACCCCGCTGAGCATTGGCAAGCACACGGCGCAGGGGTTTGGGAGTTTCTCTCCTTGCCGCTTATATCTTGGGTTCCCGTGCCACAGCCCGGCCCCTGTACAACTCCTTCTAGGTTCGGCCTTGATGAGATTTGGCTATCCCAAGATAAAGCTAGCCCAAGAGATGGCAGTCCGGGAATCCTACCCCCCCACCCCATCATTCCTGCCTATCCCTAAGGTGCCTGAAGGGACCCTCAATTTGCTTTGCACTGGGTTTGAGGTTGAGGGTTCTTTTCAAAGAAGGGCGAATAAAGGGAGCCTGTCTTCGATTGCCCGACACAGGAATCAGGAGACCATCCGCGTGTTTTAGAGTTGAGGGCTGTGGCAAAAATGTGGACGCAGAAAACCTTGCACCACTTAGGACCCAAGAACACTGCAGTTTCGTTGATACTGAGTATATGAGCTGGTGCAAGGTTTCCTCGTTGGAGACGCAGACGTCCCAGGAGTAGAGCGACAACTCGACAATTCAACAATCCGATGACAGGTACTTCTAACCGCACTCACGCGACGGACAGAATCACTTACAACACTAAACCCTAAATACCAGGACCCTCCTTGTACCCTTAATTGGGGATATATGGTCCCTAATAGTAGGTACTTAGGCCCTAATAGAGGGTAGGAGGAGGGTCTAGGTAGACTGACTCACGGAAGAACCTCCAAGCATCAAATGGGATCCCAGGAGCTCGTGCCTGGTAGGGCAACTGTACCTCTTCTTATGTTGGCACAGTGCCCCGGAAGTCGTTTCCATTTTCTTTTCCATTATCCCAATTTAACCCCAATATACTATAGTAGTTTCCATTTTCTTTTCCATTATCCCAATATAGCCGCTATACTACAGTAGACGGCTGAGTGAAACACGAACTGTGGTTTGGAAAAACATTCCGTCAAGCCATTTTCAAGCAAGCAGCTCTTGATCCTGGAAGCCCATGGAAATGTTGAGCATGAGGTGTGTACCTGGAACAAGTCAGACCGTGCAAACTAATACGGAACTCCACAACAGAACCCGTGAACAGACTCCTTTCGAAGGGGGACTCCCTGGGCTGCTAGTTGGGGGTAAGTCACCCTAAACCCTAAACCCTAAACTTCTAAACCCTAAGCCCAAAAGGGGTTGACACCTGATGTCAAGGAGGATTCTTGAAGCTGCAGGATTTGGGGTTTTCCCAAAATTAGGGGTACCATTTTGGGGGTCCCCATTATAGTATTTTGGGGTCTATATTGGGGTCCCCCCATTTTGGGAAACTACCATTTAAGGCTGAGCGTTGAGCGGGTGTAAGTTTAGCATTTAGGGCTGAGGGGTTAGGGTGTGAGTTAGGGTCTTAGTTTAGGCTTTAGGGTTTAGGATGGGGGGTTCCCTAACCCTAAAACCCTAAACCCTAAACCCTAAACCGTGTAAGCTGATTTTCAGAGCTTAGGATTCAACGCCTGCGACGCCGCGATTCTAAGCTCGGAGATTCACGCAGCTCAGGATTTAGGATTGTAGGTAACGGCTTGGACTTATGGATTTTTGACGTGCTGCGCCAAATATGGCAAATGTTTGCAAGCTTCTCGAAACATTGTCTGTAATCCTTGAGGTGAACCCAATAATTTTCTCATCATCCGTATAAATATATATATATATATATTCCTGCATGGGGCCCCTCTTTTTCAAAAGGCCTGTGTATTCTTGATTGTCGCGGCAACCTCTAAACTCGGACCTGCGCAGACTTTGGGTGAAGGTTACTGAGTGGGGGAACCATCCGATCCATCCCATCTTTCTTCATAATGTAAACCCATGATGAATAAACCCCCTCCTTTTACGGGCCTAAATATTAGGATCCCTATTATAATCCCTATTAAGGGGAAGGGGGGGTTTATTAATCAGGGGTTGGGGTTAAGCGGCCTTACCGGGTAAAGACCCAAGACTTTGGAGTTCTTTAGGAGGAAGCATCTCTGCAGATAATATATGTATTCGAAGAAACCGAAGTAGAACGACAACTGCCAAGGTATATATGTTGAAACTGCCACCGAAGGAAATCTTACATCAGCCGTTCTTTAAAGCCATGGAATTTAGGAAGCTTTGGGGTGGTGTAGGATTGCTTACACCAGTTCCTAAAGTTCTTAAAAAAAAGGCTTTTAGAGGGTTTTTCGGCGGTGTAGGATTCCTTCCATGAACTGAATCCCTGCCCGACAAAGTTGTGAATCTCTCTCCAGGGCTTGCTTCAAGCTTCCCACATATGGCTTCCTCCAACGTCTCTATGCTTCGGCTTGCAAACTGGCGTTAGGGATGCAGGGCTTAGGGTTGTGGACGTGAATCTTGATTCACAGGGATCCTAAACCCTAAACCCCTAAACCCTAAACCCTAGGGTTCCTCGGAAAAGGACTATCCAGGAAAAATGCAGTTTTAAGAAACTCTATTGTGCTGTGCTGCTTAGCACTGCAGCCCGGCCAACCTGCTACTCAAAGGCAAGACCTTCTTCTTAAACCCAAGCCTGTATGATCCAAAACAGCCTAAAACCTAAAGCCCTAAACTCTAAACCTCAAACCCTAAGCCCTCAATCCCTAGACCCCTAAACCCTAAAGATCCAAAACACCTACCTCAAACTCCAAACCCTAAATCCACGAAGCGTCTCCGACTTGACACAAGCCCTAAACCCTCCCGGTGCACCCGGTAGGAAGTTAATCGTGCCCGCGTCCATGAGCTGCGTGCCCCTGCCATGACAAGCATACGCACTCGATAGCGCACGGTTTAGGGTTTAGGGTTTAGGGTTACCTACTATAATGGAAAATCAAATGGAAAAGAACATGGAAAATGAAATGGAAACTGGGTTTATATAGGGGGTTATAGGGATAATATGGGTAGTGCCCTAAATTAGGGGTACCTTTTTTGCACTCGACCGCGCAGTTGAGGAGGTGTGTTGCTTGGTTTGGGGTTTATAGCTTGAAGATCTAACTCGAAGGATAGAGGGTTTCACATTTTGGGTCCAAGGCATCCAAATTGATAGATACTGCTTCAAAGTCACACGCTAACGCCCCTGATCGGAACCTGAAAACGATCTGGCAGAAAGGATGCGCTACCCGACTTCCAAGCTTCCTACAATGTAACGGCCCTGAATGGCACACCCGCACTTCTACTCAGTTTTAAGGGGCTTGCGGAAGGGAATCCTCTTTTCATACCTAAGCTTCAAACTCAGGAGATTACAAACCTGAAGCCCAAGACCTTGAACCTCAACTGCTAGACCCCAATCCTGCAAAACTGAAGTCCAAATCCCTAAGCCCTAAAACCTAATCTAAGCAAACATAATCTTGAAGTCATGTCGACTTGTCACAACATCACTAAGACCTGCTTCACAACATGAGCATTCCAGAACGGAAGCCGAAGAGCCTAAACCCTAAACCTTACCCCAGAATGCCCAAGCCTTACTAGCCAGGGTTTAGGGTTTAGGGTTTTACTAGCTGCCAATACCATGACAATACATCCTGTTATTGCGCGTATAGGGGGTTTCCCAAAATTCGGGGTACCTCTCTCGGGGTCCCTATTTGATGATGAGGGCTGTAATTTTGGGAGTGAATTTGGGGTCCGCCTATTTAAAGAAACGACCATATCACAAAAGCACGTTCAGGACCGTGAGCCCGTAGATAGCACCAGTGTTTTCTGGTCCCTGAGCCCCAAACCCCAAACCCTAAACCCTAAACTACCAAAGGAGCTAAAGTCTAAACTCCTAGTATCCCCCTTAGTAACCCCTATAAGACACCCCTACATAAGCCCCTAGATAACCCCCTCTAAGAAGTTTAGAAGATGGCTCATATAAGTATAGTACTTTCAGGACCCTAAGCCCTAAGCCCTGAACACTAAACCCTAAATCCTAAAACCCTACAGTAAAGCCCTAAACCGTAATACCACAAAACGCTAAAGACCTAAACCCTAGACCATATTAGTGCTTTCAGGAAAGTACCCATTCAACGGGAGCCAAGCTTTATCAGACTGAGCCTTGAGATGTCAGGGTCAACACCTGCAGGCAACTTACGCTTTGGGTCTGTGGCACTGGGGTTTCGGGCTTACGGTTAGGAATCAGGGTTCAGGGTTCATGTTTAGGGTTCAGGGTTCAGGGTTTAGGGTGAGGCTTTGAGGCTTAAGGGTTTAGGGTTGGCAGTTTGAGGTGCCGGCTTCGAGGCTTCCAGTTCGGGTTGTGGGGTAAGTTTAGGATTCAGCGATGTACACATGGGGGTATACAGGGGGTTTCCCAAAAGAGGGGGCCACGTTCGTGTCCCCAAACTACCGCCATCCTCTTCAGACGGGTGCTTTTGAAGGGCCCCAAAATTTTCAAACCAGTGAAGATGTCGACCTTCACGTAGCTTCCCGAGCCCCTACTCATAGCGCAGAAGTCCTTCATCAAAGGCCTGAAGGCCTGCAAAGCACATATCTGAAACGCTAAACCTTCCACTTGACTCTCAGGCTTGAAGTAACAGAGCTTTGCACAATTGAGGGAACTTGGGGTACCCTGTGCTGCACCCAAAGCGTGCGTCCTGTGGACACTCAGGTGTGCCTACAGTCTGCGAGTCTCCCAAGATGCCTGAGTCTAAGAGTCTCCCAAGATGGGGTATCATCACGGGACCGGGACAGCTGTTGACGTTCCGAGTGTGGGCTTTAGAGAACTGTCCCGCAGCCCCTGAATCCTAAAACCTGAACCCTCAAGCATGTGTGAGTCTAGGGCTCTTGCCTCTGTAGACGTTCAGGCGCGTGAGCCTCAGCAAGCCAAATCCCAATTTCAACACATTCCCACACAAAAACGTGCTTGCATTGAACTTAAGTAGGCACATCATGAAACATACGTGCCATACGTAAACAAGCTAGTAGCAGCTGCAGGAAACTGCAGGGCATTTCCTGGTCATAACTCGGGCTTTGCCTCTTAAACCTGTTAGCCACTATGCAATCCCAGTTTCCATGTCATTGTGAACTTACTTTCCTTTCGTTTCTGCATATTTGGGGATTTGGGGGGGATTATGGGGGGTCCCTATTTGGAATTCGATGTGGAAAAGTCTTTCAGATATCGATGTAGCAGTGAGGTTTTCAACTTTGAGCTGGTAATCTCAGTAGCATTCAACACACTGCACACTTCATACACAACCTATCGGAGCTACAGTCAATATTTTTCATACTAGGACCCTAAACGCCTAAACCCTAAACCCTAGACAACCACAGGGACCCTATGTCCACCCTCCGTGATCCCTTGGTTCATCTTGAACATGCAGAGGGCTGCAATTTTGCGGCCCTAGTGTAGAAACCTAAAGCCTAAACCCTAATTAAACCCTAGACCCCGATGCACTATTCTTATTATAGAAACTCATAGGAAATCCCAGCCACTGCGCGGCCCCAGTTTGCATTTAAATAGTCCATGGTCTTTTCCATTTGATCCTCCATTCTTGGGGGAATGTTTCTGTAACCGCTCATTTGCGGCGACGTGATTAGTCCGCATGTGGAAGACCAAGCCCTATAGTCTAAACCCTAAACCCTAAACCCTAAGGTGCACAGGTGCAAGGTGCGAGGGCTTCAGGCACGAAGTGACCAAGATAAGGTTCACCTAGAGAGGCCCATGTACCTGAAAAAATGCTGTTTGTACCAACCACTCTTTGTGTTTTTCTTTTCATTCTAGATTACTTGCAGGGCTTAGGGTTCAACACGTGGTGCTTACCATCCGGATCCTGCGGTGCGAACGACCGAGACGGTCCCGCTCTAGGCTAACCCTCTGAAGGTTGCCCCCTTAGTCAGGCTTGTTTGGGGGTAATTGAGGTTGATTTTCTGTGACCCCAAGAGAAGGTTGTATCCGGGTCATGGTGAGGAGGACCCATTGTAACAAGAAGTCAGCAGCCCAGCATGCAGATCAGTGAGTGCTCATGGCCTAAAGACTTGGAACTGGGTTTGGACCCCTCTTTAAAGAAGTTTAGACTATGGCTCATATGGCCATAGAAGAGTTACGAGCCCTAAGCCCTCAACCCCAAACCCTAAACCCTAGTCTGCAAACCCTGACCCCTAAACCCGAACCCCCAAGCCCCAAACCCCAGACCCTAAACCCCAAACCCGAGACCCTATACCCTATACCCCTACACCCTAACTCCCAAGCCCCAAACCAAGAATTCGGATACGTCTTTAGGCTCCTACGTTGCCTGAGCACCACCCTGCAGGAAGCCTGCGAGCTTTCGAAAAAACGCTGCCCAAATGCTGCTAGGTGAGCCCTGGAATAAAGTTCTAGTCTACCTGGACCCCAAAAGTATGTAACATAATGGCCTTTATGGTTATTTTTATGGGTTTAGGGCTATTATTTTACATACTTTTGGGGTCTAGGTAGTCTATTCCTTAAAGGTAAACCTCCTGTACATCCCCCCATAGGCGTAGCTCATGTAGTTGCGCTTTAGGTGTGCTATGGCATTTTAGGTCTCTACACCCTAAACCTTAAACCCCAAACCCTGAACATACTGCATCGTAGGCCTGAAGTAGTCATTGGACCCAAGGCACCCTAAGCCTCCCAAGATCCCCTGTGCTGAGGCAACGTAAAGCCAGGTTGCTCAAACCACTTCGCAGTGTACCTGAGCCGCAAGCATTAGTATTAGTAATAGTATTAGTAGTAATCGTAAGAGTGATACAATTAGTAGTAGGTTCGTACTAACAAAAAAGTTTTCTTGACGGTGGTAATAAGATCCACAGAAATAATAGGAATCGTGATAATCGAGTTTTGCTTTGGGTTAAAAGGATCAGACGCACGAAGCTTGATAAGGGCTGCTAACCAATGATCGAAGGATCCGAACTCCAGCTGCATGGGACAAAAGACCTCGCGACGATACTGAAAGTTGCGTTGTTCACATTTTGGTACCAGTTTTGAGCAGAATCATTCATAATCAGGCAAGTGTTTGTGATCAGAAATTGTAATCCAAAACCCTATGAAGAAGAATACTGGCCCATCTATGCTAACAAATAATACTGGGGTGTCTATTTGAGGTATTTGCGGTCTCTTTGAGGTAGTCTAGACGATAAATGTACAAGGAATCCAGGACCACGGTACTAATAACTATCCCTGTAAAACTCTGTTTAATTCCCATGTCCATGTCATTTGGCCCTTTTTGCCCAATGAAATTGCATTTAATACTGGGGGACGCAGAAACATGTTCATAGAAACAATCCTGCATGACCTGCTTTTGCTATACTACAATAACCCCCCCCCCCTAAGCACTAAACCCGAAACGGTACTCAGGGTCAGTCGTGTGCCCTTCGTGGGATGCTGTTGACTTCACAAAACAAAGGGTTTAGGATGTCCCTCAGTGAAGGTGTCTCAGGGAAAGTTAGGAGTTGGTTAGGGTTCCGGATTTAGGGTTTCAACAGGTTTTTGGGATTACTTGGGGCTTACAGCTTCTGGCACCCCAAGCGACGAATCCCAAACCCTAAATCCTCAACCCTAAAACCTAGACCCTGGACCCTAAACCCTAGACCTTTAACCCTAAACACTAGACCCTAAACCACTGCGACCCAGCGGCGCGTTATAAGCCATGGAGCCCGCCACGATGCCAGTAACCCACGCGACCAGGAAGTAGAAAGCCCAAAGCTGCAGATTGGCCCTTAGAATTAAGGGTTCTGGGTTTAAAATTTAGGGCCAATCGGGTTACACTAGGTTATATTTGGGTATATCTACAGGCTAACTATAAAGGTTATCTATGGATAATGGAAAAAATCAAAAAATCTATTTAGGGTCTAGAACTTAGGGGTTGGGGTTCAGGGATTTCGGGTTTATCGTATAGAGATTTAGGGATTCCCTTAGCAGGAACTCAGTTCAGGGCTTGGGATGTAAATATCAGAAACTCCTGCGAACACCCAAAACTCTTTCACGTGCAGACATGCCCACCTGCTTACTGGTTGCTAGTATTACATGGAGGCAAGAACCTCTATAGTAGGGGTTTAGGGTTTAGGGCTTAGTACACCGGTATGACAATGTTGCTTTAGTTTCAATGTTCGTTCCCTTTGCTTCCTTCTAACCCTATAGGCCCGTAACCCTCAAACCTAAAATAATCCCCAAACCGTACTTTCCTTTATCTTGTCCATTCCTTCATTCCCTGCTTACAACCAGCTAGTTAACCCTAAAACCTACACGCTACATATCCCCATAAACACTCTTTTGCCATTTAATGTGCGCTTTGTTTTTTCGTTTGGTTCTCCATTGCCATTTTTCTATCCCTAGACCCTGTACAAGACGATATAACCCCTACATAACCTATATCGGCCCTGCATAAGCCTGGTGAAGCTTCTTTAGACCCCTTTGATTCTCCAGTACTTCCCGCTTACAACCCTAAATCCTGAACCCAAAACCCCTAAACCCTTAACCCGAGACCGACTGAGGGCCCGAACAGCTGAGTCTGGTTTGCACCACGAGCTCGGCGGTCCAACCAAGCAAAGAAGAAGCCTGGTCTCTGGGAGTTAGGGCTCAGGGTGTAGGGATTTTAAGTTGGGTTTTAGGGTTAAGGAACAGTTGAGATAGAAATAGAGAATCATATGAAAAAAGCAGGAGACTAAAATGGAGACCATAGTTTTTTAGAGACATAATATGGGCTTTTAGGGCTTTGTCCGTCCAGGGCAAAACTCATACACTTTGCCGCCAAACCTCTTGCTACTCATCGTTCAGCGTCCGGACCGCTTACAAAGTGCCCTCAACCCTAAACCTCAGTCAGCACCGTGTCTGGCCCTTTAGAGCCCTAAACCCCAAACCGCGTGTTTGAATTATGGATCTTTTTAGAGGGGGGACCCCTGTGTAAGAATATACGCACATCCCCACCATTTGGGTTGCTACTCAATGGCTCATAACTCATAACCGATGAATCAACTCAGAACTTGGAGACGTTACTCTCCCACTCTCCAAGTGCTTGTGGATCAAAATATTGGAAGGGTTCGCAACAATGGCGGCGTAGCTTCTTGGGGTTACGAGAATGAAGATTATAGCATTTCGGGGTCTATATTCGGGTCCCTTTTTTTAAGGAAACTACCAAACATGAATCCCACAAGCATGGAAAATAAATACAAAAGTCTGCAGCAACCTTTGGCTAGCCGGCTACTGGGTCTCTATCTCTCTCTCTCTATCTATATCTCTTTCTCCCTGCCTCTGCTGCCTAAGCCCTTGTTCAGGGCCCTGTCTCCCCCCTCTTACCCACAGAGGCGTCCCCCCTTGTCTTTCCTCCAAACTTCATGCAAACCCCAAGCAGAGCTGCAGTGCACATTCTTTTGCATTTAAAAGAATTGATCGGGTTCTGAACACACAAGTCTTTTGCATGGACTGTCCTCACTAATCGAAATCCTCATCGAAGAGATCAGGCTGAGCAATCAAAGAAGCTCCCTGACCACTCCAAGAACGTCTTTGGCCTCGTCCTGTTGCCAAGTGCCAGTAGAAATAATAATGTTAGCTCCCGATTAGTGTGGGGTTCCTTAATTGTGCGAAGTTTCGCCGCCGTTATTCAGCACCCCCAAGTTCGCTTGGGGTCCCCTAATTGTGCGAAGTTGCGCCGCCAAATAAAATAAT
>CAJNIZ010020236.1:39492-53949 GCA_905231905.1 Symbiodinium pilosum | reverse complement strand
ACACTAATCAGGACCCAACATTACTAACAATAAGAGTCGTAACAATAATAGTAGTAACAGTAGTAATAGTCCAAGAGCTGTCGCTTGTAACTCCAACCCTGCTGCCCTCAAGCTGACAGCCTAGGAAACTTGACACCTGCAGAACATCAAAGTCCCTAGCCTCCTGATCCGTATCTTGTAGGCAACAACCCAATCCCCAAACCTAGGCCGTAATCCGTGATCCATAAACGCTAGAGTGCTTTAGCCCCAGTTCCAAAAGCCTAGATCCCAGTCTCCCCCACCCAAACTGAAGGCTTGCTTCACATAGCAACAACCCTTAACCCTCAAACCAAAGCTGAAACATTCCTGGCCTCCCCTGAAGCCTAAACCGTAGACACCCCATACCCTGAACCCTAAAACCGTACTACCTAAATCCTATACCCCGAATCCCTTGAACCTTAATTAAACCCCAAACTCTACACACTAAACCTTAATCCCTAAACCCTAAACCATAACCCCTAAATCTTAAACCCTAAACCCGAATTATATAACCCCAATATAAACCCAACATACTATAGTACTTTCCATTCTACTTTCCACAATCCCAAAATAACCCATATAATCCCGAGGCAGGGCTGGGATCCCGGCATAGGAGAAGTAGGAACCCGCCGCCTACCGCTGCGGCGGTTTGCCATGGGGCCTCAAGCGGTCTAGGGTTTGGAGTTTAGAGGTTTAAGGTTTAGAGGTTTAAGGCTTAGGGTTTAAAGGTTTTGGGTTTGGGCTAGAGTTTGGAGGTTAGGGTTACGGATTTAGGGTTAGGTCTTTAAGGAAGGACTGCTGAGGGTTTAGAGCTTAGCGTTTAGATCCGAAAATTTGGGAGCTCCGGGTGGTACCCCAAACTCTAAACCTGAAATTCAAAACCTGAAACTTTGAACCCTGACCCCTGAAACCTAACCCTAAACCCTAAGCCTTAAACCCTAAACCCCTAAACCCTAAAACCTTAACCCTAAACCCTTATCCCTAAACCCCAAACCCCTAAACCTGAAGGCTTGGGATCTGATCCCTGACCCCTAAACCCTAGATCCTGACCCTTGAACCTGACAGGATGTCTTCCTTCAAGTAGTTGCAAAGCCAAGGAGGAAAAAGATGGCATAGGAGTTCTGGGGTTTAATGGTCAGGGTTGAACCCCTTTTCCCCACTCACCCCTTGCAGGGGAGTTCCCTTCCACTAAGAGACCTCAGTGTTCGTTTCTAAGGGTTCCTCTGAAGGGGGTCTGTCCTATTTCGGGGCCGCCTGAGATTCAGGGGTTTCTCAGCAGAAGGGAGGCCAGGTCTCTCTTGGGGTTTGTTAGTAGTTTGGAGTCCAAGGGTTCTTACACTGGGTTGTTGTTAAGAAGCTTAAATTAAGGTGCCATAATATGGATATATAGTCAATGATGCGTATTCCTCACTATAGTAGCTTAATTTAAGTTCCTTAACATCAACCCAGTAGACCCCTGACCCTAAATCCTAAACCGTAAACTCTAAATCCTAAACCCTAAACCGGTCTATCCTACCCGGGAGTCCTTGCAAATCTTCCTGAGAAACCGCTGGTAGGTCTGCTTCAAGTCCGAGGGGCCACGTAGTGCACCGACGAGGCAAGGGCAATGTAGGTCAAAGCCTCAGGTTGTGGCTCTGAGTTTAAGGTTTAGGGTGTTGGGTTTGGGGCTTCAGGTTTGGCGTTTAGGATGCAGGAACTTGGATTTTCGGGGCCCTCAAACCAGGAATGTCATTCTTTGCGGCTGTAACTACTGGTCCCTGTGATTTGGGGGCCAGCCCATTCAGAATTTGAACTCTTTCTGACCTTCGTGGAGCTGAGATCACGGCATAGCGCCAAGCCCCAAATTTGGCTAGGACCCTGTAACCATCGCATGGCTATAATAGGGTCTTGACTTCTTGGGGGCTCAGGTAACCGAAGTTCCTTTGATATTTTGCAAGGCTCAAAACGTGCATCCTAATTTTGGGGTTTGGGGACTGATGATGGACATTAGATGTCTTGACGGAAGGTGTAAGGCTTAGGCTTCAGGGTTTAGGATGTAAGGTAATGGGTTCACTTCAGGGTCCAGTGTCTAGGGTTTGGGGTTTAGGGTTTGTAGGGTTTTCCTGGTACGGGTCCAAGGCTTTGGGTTTGTAAGCCAAGGGTGAAGGTCCGACGGGTCCGCACACACTCCCATGTTTGAAGGTTTGTTGTGTTCATGGGCGTTCCCCCTAGACCTTGAACCGTAAATCACAATTCCTAAGCCCTGAACCCTAAATCATGACCCTAAACCCTGAACCCTTAAACCTGAAACCTACATCCCAAAACCCTAAACCGTCAAACCTACATCCCAAAACCCTATACCCTAAAACCTACACCCCCAAAACCCTAAACCTCGAAACCTACAACCCAAAACCCAAAACCCTGAAACCTACATCCCAAAACCCTAAACCTTGAAACCTACATCCCAAAACCCTAAACCCTCAAACCTACATCCCAAAACCCTAAACCCTGAAACCTACATCCCAAAACCCTAAACCCTAAAACCTACAGCCCAAAACCCTAAACCTTGAAACCTACAGCCCAAAATCCTAAACCCAAAAAACCTACATCCCAAAACCGTGAACCCTAAAACCCTAAAACCCTAAAACTCTAAGACCCTGAAACCCTAAAACCCTACATCCTGAACCATACCCTAGGAGGACCCCCCACTCTGTAATAGTAGTATAATAGGAATATCAGGGGACCCTAATATAATCCTAAGACCTAAAACCTAAACCCTAACAAAATCCTCAGACCTAAACCCTAAACCCTAAACCCTAAAGCCTAAACCCTAATATAATCCTTATTATCTTTTAGAGTCACAGCATCTTGAGGCCCAAGGGACAAAGAAAGCCCATGGGATGGCCACGGAGGCTATGATGGGCAGCAGGCTCAGCCTCACTCCCCAAGGTCTTGCATGGTTTAGGCTTTAGGGGTTTAATATTTAGGGGTTTAGGATTTAGGGTTTAGGGGTTTAGGGTTTAGGGTTTTAGGATTTAGGGTTTAGGGGTTTAGCTTTAGGGTTTAGGGTTTTAGGATTTAGGGATTTAGGGGTTTAGGGGTTTAGGGTGTAGGGTTTAGGATTTAGGGTTTCGGATTTAGGGTTTAGGTGTCTTAGGATTTAGGACTTAGGGTTCAGAAACCCAGGTCTGCTTGTCACTAAGCCTTGATTCGCCCTGGGGTCGGGAGCGTAGTAGAGCAGGGGTAATAGAGGGGATCAATGACAAACTGTGCAAGTGCAAAGGGCTTCATAGACTGAAGGTTCCGTCGCGCATCTCAACCCTATAACTTAAAGCCTACACTCCATAAAAGCAACGTGGAACCCAGCAAATGCCCCTTTGAAAGGAAAAAGCTCTAATCCCCTAAACCCTAAACCCTTAACCCCTACACCCTAAATCAATTCAAAACCCTGAGCCCCCGAACTAATGTAGGCCTACATTATCGGAGCACAACTTTGGGGCAGATTCTATGACAGCTTCGTCAGGATGAGAAGACTATACTCTTATGGTATTCTGTAGTATATGGTAGTTTCCAAAAAAATGGGGGACCCCAGCATAGACCCAACACTGCTACAATCCTTATTATGGGGACCCCCAAAGCCATAATTTGCGGAAACCTCCATTTCTGCTTCTGTCCTAGTACCCTTAATTGTGGCTACATGGCCCGTAATCAATGGTACTTAGGCCCAGATGGAGGGTAGTTGGAGAGCCTAGGTATATAGTTCTTGTTCAGGCATCTACATTAATCTCTACCTCGCGGAGCATCCTTTTTATTTTCCATTTGAGTCTCCAATAGTGTGGTGGCAGTACCCTTGATGTCCATATATAACCTGAAAGAATTCTCTAGATTCCCTATACAGTAGTATGGGTACAGAAGGTCAAGCTTTGACATGACGACAACTTTGAAATCCTAAGCCGTGTCATGCTGCCCCTGGCCTAATCTTTGGCCGACCGCGGAAAAGACCTGCGAGTGATGGCTGAAGGTTTAGGGGTCGAGGGAGTTTAGGGAGGAGGTTTTCAGTTTGGGGATTTTCTCTTAGCTTTAGTGTTTTGTCTGGGCTTTGTCGGGGTTATTGAAACTTCTTGGAAGGTTGTAAAGCTCCGGAACACTAAACTCCTAAGTCCTGAGCTCTGCACAATCAAAACCCTGGCAATAAGGGGTTAGGGTTTAGGGTATATAGCGTCCCCTGAGTCTTAAATGCTCCCTGACTCACTGACCAAAGCCTTGCAAGCCTGGCTTAGCCCTAGACCCCAAGCCCTAATGCCCCCAAACCCTACGCCCTCATACCTACTTACTAAATCCCAAATCCTAAACCCTAAGCCCTGATCCCTAAAAACCCCTAAGAACCCTCCTCCCTAGTAAGTGCCTAGACCCTAAACCCTAAGCCTTCAAACCCTTACCTAAACCCCAAGTGTATGTAGAATAATAGCCAATTTCGGCCATTCTTAGGGGTTTTGGACCGTTAATTTACTTCCTTTCGGGGTTTAGGTAGCCCTAAACCCTTAGCCCTAAAGCCTCATCCCTAAACCCTAAACCCTTAGCCCTGAACCCTAAACCCTTAACCCTAAACTGGCCTTGCATCTGCGCAGCTCCATAGCTTTCCACAGCACCCAACCTAGAGCTCCCAGAAACAGAAATGGGGGGGTTCCCAAAATTAGGGGTACCTTTAAAGGGGATATATAGGGACATTATTAGGGTTATATAGGGTTAATCTAGGGTTCTATAGGGTTTTATAGGGTTACGTAGGTTTGCGGTTTAGGGCTGCCCAAAGGTAGGTGTCCCTTTTTGGGGGCCCCTATCATGAGGATGATAGCGTTTGGGGGTCTATACTAGGTCCCTCCACTGTAGGAAACTACCATATGGTGGGGGGCCTCTTGGGGAAATTCGGATCTAGGGTTAGGGTTTAGGGATCGGGTTAGGGATTCGGGGTCAAGGTTTAGGGTTTTGGGTCGGGGGCTTCCATAAGTAGCGGCTTCCAGCACCAACCCCCAATAACCACACACCCAACAAGAAGCTTAATTCTTGGAAACCCTCCATATGGCACCAGTTGTAGGGGGGAGGCATCGGCCCCAAATGTGGGCGCTTAGCCGTTTTGAGAAGGCCCTGAGGGACGCTTCAAGGGTACATGCGGCGCCTATCAAAAAATGCAGGGGGCCCCCACATACCGACAGTGACCCTAAACCCTAAACCCCTGAAATTATATACCCTTAATAAGGACCCTAGACCCTAAACCAGGACTCCCGACCTAGGCCTGCACCCTGGGTATAGTGGCATCATCGTAGAGCAATCAGCTTTGATTTAGGGTTTCGCTTGTTGGGCTTCCCAGGACCTTCTAGTACCCTTAATTGGGGCTATATGGCCCCTAATCATGGGTACTTAGGCCCAGAAATAAGGTAGTTGGAGGGTCTAGGTACATGCTTTGCTACCATCTTGCCATCTCCATTTCTTCATCTTGGGAAGGCTCCTTGGATGTATCTTTTGTCTGCAATTGTGCGTCACCGTCGTCGAGGCCTCAACTACACGCAGTGCAGGGTTTTGGGTTTAAGGTTCAAGTACGACTGAAGGCTTGGGGGCTTGAAGCTTGGAGGTGTAGAGGTTAGGGCTTAGGCTGCCGGTCAAGCGTTTAGGGGTTCAATGGTTTCGAGGTTTAGGGATTCAGGGTTTGGGGTGCAAAAGGCCGGAACACCTTCGAGGCTGAACTGAGATTCTGAGATTCAAAGTGGGATTAATTTGCATGGAGAAGAGGTGACCCTGCTGCGATGGCCAGAAACAGGATTCTTCGGGATGTATGTATGTGGAGAATACTACGACTAAGAACAATATTCTTGGTAGTCCTGGTGAACTGCCATCATGGACTCAGCCGCACGCGACTCTTTCAGAGGCAAATGAAGTGGCAAAGACATGGCGACAATGAGCTATGCTCGCGGACTTGCTGCTTCTGAAAAAGCGTTCTGCCAAAACCTCCCTCTACACTCCATGGCAATTCCGCAACTTGCGCACCCCTAGTCTCATCCCTAAGCCATCGCTGTGGGTCCTCAAAAATCCTATACCTCTAAAGCCTGGGCAAATAGGCGTCGTTCGCGGACCGTTGGACCGTCCGCTGGTGTTCGGTACACGGATGTCTTCAGTCGAGCCGTTGCGAGCAGCACGTTGCAACAATCCATGACTTGCATGCTAGGAATATGCAAGCGTTCTCAAAACAGGGGGACCATAGGAGCCTCAGGGATTTGTAAGACTGCACAGGGGTTACATTCGGGTAGTCTACGAGGATCACTCTGAGAGACTCCCATATCCCATCAATCGCGTAGGTCTTCAGTCCAGTGCTATGGATACGAAAGAAAACAAAGCAATAGCGCGGGATCGCTGCTGTAGATGCGGCCGTGGCGTCGGCGGTGGTCGCGGCAGTGGCGATGGCGGTACTGGCGGCGTTGCTGGCGCACGGGCGCCACCACAGAAAAGTGCGCTTGCAGCCGCACTGGTGATGGTGCGTGATTCCGCTGCTACCGCTGCTGCTGCTGCTGCTGCTGCTGCTGCTGCTGTTGCTGCTGCTGCTGCTGCTGCTGGGCCGACAGCAGGCGCTGGTGGCAGTGATGCGTTGTGGTAGTGGCAGTGGTACTTTTACATACTAAGTACCAAATACTTCAGCTCCTATAATTAAACTTAACTACATGCCGCGTGTCTCATTACACTGACGAAATACACCACGACATGAATTCGAGAAATGAATGAGGGCCCTGTGGAACAGGACGGTGCCGTACCACCAGCAATGACAACTGAAACAAGGCGAAGGCAAGCCTGCTTTCTCAAAGTAAAGCCCTAAACCCTAAGCCCTAAAATCCTAAACTTCCAGAAGCCCCAAACCCAGCGGGACAATCTCCTGCTTGAGAACCCACCATGGCACTGCAAGCACATGCTGAGTGGATTTTCAGGCGCTGCACAACGCGAATGACAACCTGCAACCAATTCACATTCAAACATTCGGCTTCCAAGCATGGATCCTCGTGCCAGTGTCCGTTGCAGCTTGGCGCAGAAAGCGCCTGTATACAGAATTGCCACCAGCTAGGTTGATTTTCTAAAAACTAATGTTCACGGACACGTTTTCACAGGAGTGTGCCACTGAAATTCCCCACGTGCGGAAGTCTTGGCCCCCTCAAACTCTAAAACTCTGAACCGTCCTAAAGCCTACAATGGCCCGTCGCCGTCGCTGGATGCCCCTGTCGACAAGGTTCAGCGAACCAAAAAAGGGGTCTACAGCGCCGCAGAACGGCTGAAACGCAGCTTTGGAGCGCACGGCTTCGCTTAAAACATGGTAAAACAATCAAAAGGCCCATCGGCATACACGTTTTCGGCTTAGGCGGTGCCAAGACAAAGCGATGAATTGTTGCTATGTTCATCTATTGCATGGATTCGAAGTAACATGCAACCCCAAATAGCACACCTAAAAAGACTGCTGCCCTTGTAAAGTGGCAAATATGGACTTCAATGTTAGTTCAGCAGAGGGAATGGGGATTTGCAGCACAACATATTCCCGGAGAACATCGCCACCGCCCCGTGGAAGGCGAGCATCAGTGTCTACAAGCGCACAGCATGGGACAATAGAGGTATATATATATATATAAAATACAATCTCATATAATTTAAAATAATACAATATAATATAACATAATATGTATTAGCGTATTATATATAATATAATATCATATAATACTCTATATATATACACATATACATGCTAACCGAACTTTCGACATGTAAACCTAACCTTGCTACCTTTGCGAACTCTAGCTTTCAGTGCAATGGAAGCCTGTCTGAAACGTGGCTTTGGGGAGGGGGATTGTAGTACGTCAATCTCTACAGGGGAACATAAAGCAAGTCATAGCTGCATCTGGCACCTTGCTCGCAGGAAGAATAACACTGCAAACTCTCGGTCTGTTAGGGTTGACTGCGGGCGAAGTGAGCATATTGTATTGTGTAGTATTGTACGGTACTGTTTGGTTGCAGCACAGATCCTTCTAGTTTGCGGGCGGTATACATATCTGTAAGCGGAAGAATAGCCATGTGCACATTTCAAACATAGAGGGTCCAACATCCGCGGGGCTCCCAGAAAAGGGACTCTCATATTCAGCGACCACCCATATATGCTCAAACCATCACAGCGCCAATTAAATCAAAGAAGAACTTCGTGGTTCGTCTCGGGTCTGGGGTAGAAGTTGCGTCCAAACTCGTCGTACAAATTCTAGCAAGACCTGCAGGAAAAGCTCCACAATGGTACCCAAGTATTTAGCCACAACCCTGATCCTTATACCTAACCCCTAAACCGACATCCTTCAAACTGCAACGGCCAAAGGCAGACGCGATGAAAAAGATCCATGAATGGCTTCAAGAGAAGGAGGTGGATCTGGGGGACTGTCCTACACGCCCTAGTGCGGTTTAGGGTTTAGGGGGCACGTAGTTGCTGAGGGGCAAATTACATGTTATACCTGTTCGCAGAATATATTAGAGTTCATATGCGGGCGCATCCATGATGAGTGTCTCCTAATCTTCCCCAAAATACCATGATCCTATTGAGAGAGCTCACCAAAAGGGACACCCCATTCTCGGGAACCCCAAAACCCTACACCCTATACACCCTAAACCCCTTCATATAGACATACAGCTACCCGTGAAACCTGTTCCCCTATGTGATCCGTAAACCTTAAACAATAACCTTTAACCAGAATCGGCCTGTACAGGCTTTCATGTTTCTTCGCGGACAGTATATAGCTACCCCTCAATCCCCCTGTAGACCTGTACAGCCCCTTTATACCCCTATAAAACGCCTATATTCCCCATCTAACCCCTATTACGCCGTGAAGACTCCAATGCTGTTGCGTGGTACTGAAGCCTGGAATTTTTGATGTTTGGGCTACAGAGCTGCTTCTTGGCAAGCTGGCAATTTTCGGTTTAGGGTTTAAGGTTTAAGCTTTTGGGTTTAGGGTTATCTTTGGGGTTTAGTTACAATAAGACATTATCTGGTTCTCGGGGCTCCAGGGTATAGCGCGGCTCTTATGGCGTTTCAAAGACCGTAAACCCTATACAGCTGAGGAAAAACTCAAGCTGCATTTCCAGGGCCGGATGGCGTTACTCGAAGTAGGATTATCCCAAGATACCCCAGAGATATGTGGGGATTGTAAGGCAATTCTGGACGTTCTTTCTGATGAGTAGTTATTTGGGGAGGCCTTCGGGTAATTCCTATGCTCGTTGATTGCTTAGGTTCCCTCTAGAGCTCCACCACTATTAGGTTTAGGATTTCGCGAAACCACTACGTGGGATGATGTCCATGACTCACAACTCTGTGGGTAGGTCAATGCAGGGGCCTGGGTAATGAGAATGGGCTTTGGTGTATACTGTATTAGAAGTAAAGAACTAGTCTCAGTAAATAATCAAATCTCTACATTACAGAGCTTCAGGTTCACACTTCCAAGCCTGTATCCCGAAACCCTAATCAACCTCCACACCGCCAGGGGGAAAGATGATGCCTCAAGCAACAACTCCACTGCTGGCGCTCTGACATGAATGGTTGTCAAAACGATGGGGTTTAGCGTTGGTCCCTTTTTGGGTGCCCTAAGCTGGGGGGCCGTAATATACAAGGAATCCAAGCCCCTGAAACTTCAATCAAACAAATAGTTTTGACAACCTCCCAAATGTTGTGGGATGCCTCCGCTTGCAGTCGCCGCGCTTTAAGTCGAAGGTTTGCATAGGGCCCACTCAAAGCTTCCAGTCTAGCAGCTTTAGGTTCTTCAAAGTTCCGGCTTCAAAGGTTCCAAGATGTAGCGTCCGTTTTTGGGGCTTAGTTTGCAGAATGCCCGAAATCCACGGAGACTTGACAGTGGCTGCGCGCATGGCTTCAGGAAAACGCCCTAGAGTTCAGGCATGTTTTGGGTCTATATATAGCGTTGAAGGTCAAAGGGTGCCCAGAGTAAAATCCACAACATACGTTGGTAGACCTTCACGAAGCAGGATTTCCAAGTAATGGTACATGCTAGTTTCTCAGAATACGGGGACCTCCTTTTTGTGGGACCCCCCAAAGTACAAGGCATCCCCTCATGTTGGGGAACCCTCGCATGGATCATCCTAAGCCCTAAACCTACCTTGAGCCGGCGAATTCATAAGCTCTTGCAGGACTTGCTCCTTTATTCTGTGCTGCCATCTGTCTTCAGGGTTGACAACGGTTTAGGGGCTCAGGAGTTTAAAGTTTTAGGACTTAGGGGCTTAGGGTTTATAAGGGCTTAGGGTTTAGCGGGCTGATGTCAGGCACTGCCATAGCTTTTTCGATGTCTAATCCGATTTCAGGTGCATGCGAAGCCACCCCAAGGCAAGGAGAGAGACAGAACCTGCTGGCCTTTAGACCGCTCCCTGCACACTGCCACACGGTTTGATTCAGGGTTTAGGGTTCATCGTTCAGGTTTTTGCGTAGGAGTTAGGCTTTGGGGGTAAGGGTTGGGGGACAGCGACTGAACCCAAAAAGGACGTCCAGAACGAGATCACAAACGCATGGAGGCCTCTCGAAACGGTGGGCCCCAAGGGAATCTAGGCACATAGGGTGAGAGTCCCTCCTAAGGTTTCTGTATTTGTACACATACAAGGATTACTTTGAACAACTCCCACATTGCAAAAACGTTTGTAGGGCTTGGGGTAATGTAGGGGCCAAACCTTAGTCGTGTAGGTTGGAGACTGCTGACTTTAGGCTCATAAGCCGTGGTCTTCCCATTCCACCACCGCAAATGAATATTCTCTAGAGGTCAGAGACCCTACGTATTGGGGGAAGCGTGTTGTTTTGGGGTTGGGGATGTTTAATATAAGGGAAAAAGTACTAGCGGAATTCACTTCGACCGAACCCCACCCCTGTACTAAAAGTGTGAAACAATGACACTGAAGCTTGGCCCTCACCAAACTGAACCCACATGCACACCCTAGAGAAAGTCAAAGTGCAGAGGTAGGCGGGGCAGGCCTATTGGTCATCTCAAAAAATGAAGAAGGCCCCTGCATAGATGTTTGACGCGGAGGATTGGGCTGACAACCCTAAACCCTAAGCCATAAACCTCTAGACCCCGGCCCTAAACACTTTGGCTTGTGTTCAGGATTTAAACTACAAGATTGAGATTTAGCATCACGTCACTGTCCAGCAGGGTTCGGCCAAGCGTGTCTTACATCAAGATAAAATACCTGCGTAGGAAGTTTCTCGTTCCCCGGTATTCAGCAGTGGGGGTCGACTGATGCGGCATAGAATGCTTCTACCAGGACCCTCCCAGTACCCTTAATTGGGGCTACATGGCCCCTAATCTTGCGTACTTAGGCCCAGATAGACGGTAGTTGGAGGGTCCAAGTATATACAGACTTGTGTGAGAAACTCCCCTGTGGCCAAGCGGCCGCCGAAGCGCCAAAAGAGTCGGAAGCACATGAAGGTTGTTCTGAGGCCTTTTGTGGGCCCTCCTTTGTTGTGGGCTTAGGGTTACATGGTCCCTTTCTTTGCGGACCCCCCTTTCTGTTTTTTTTGTGGTTTAGGGTTATATGGTCCCTTAGTACGGACTATGGCTCCTGTGCTTGCAGACGGCTAGTATCTCATGCCGACAGGTGTGGCAAGACGAACTTCTCGAAGATAACTTCATTCGTCAACCTGAGCCCGTAGGTAGTTTAGGATCTAGGGTCTAGGATTTAGGAATGAAATAGGAGAAGCAAACCCTAAACCCCTAAACCCCTAAACTCCTAAACCCCTAAACCCTAAACCCTAAACCCTAAATGGGGGCTACTATTCGCACATGTCCCACAAACCGCCCAGAAAGTTTGAGGAATGCGGGGCATTGGGATCTGTGTGCAATACTTGGGGGGTCAGGGGGACTTAGTAAGTACACTTATAACCCCCATAAGTTATATAATAACCCCAATTACCCCCATTATTACCCTACTTACTAAGTCCCCCCGACCCTCCAAGTAGTCCATAGCGCTCGTGGCCTTGGGATTTGCAAGTCATGAGCCATGATCCTATGCCTCCTACTATCCCACCAAAAAACAATCCCTCAAACACACTGTGGACACTTCGGGACAAATGAGCTATAGTCTAAACTCCTAGTATCCGCCTTCATACCCCGTATTGTAGTCCTCTATATAATCCCCTTTAAGGAGTTTAGACTATAGCTCAAATGGGATTCTGCACTTCCTAGCTACGTCAAACCATTTGTCGATCTCATTTTTGCACTTGCTTGGGAGTGTGCTTGCTTGGGAAGGTCGGAGGGGTCATGAACAGAGGTCCATTGGTACCCGCCACACGCCTGTTGTTTTCCTGAATCCTCCACCCTCCGAACCTCAAAGCATAAACCCTACTACCAATCTGGATCTCCATCCTGCTTCACGGTCAAAACTAAAACCTCCACATGCTAATCCTAAACCTGGATCCTAGCCGCTATGCCACAAAGCCACGGCCCAAAACCCAAAGCAAAAAAACCTCAGACTCAAGCCCTCAACCCAGAATCCCAAAGCCTAAACCCTAAATCCTAAGCCCTAAATCCAAAGCCAGAAAAAAAATCCCTAAATCCTAAGCCCTAAACCTCAGACCTGAGGCCTAAGCTGCCTAGACCTTGGTAAGCCCCGATATTGAAGGCCCTGGAGCCACTGCTTGTGATCCACACCAGGAACTGCCAGGACATGCAGCTTCCTGACTTGAGTTAAGATTCGAAAGGGTGTAAGGTCCAGTTCTCAAGTTTGAGAATTCGGGGGAGGCTTCTTGATGCGTCGAAACATTGAGGGGGTTGGGTTCAAATGTTTTGAGCATAGGGTCTAGGTTTCCTTCCAGACTGAAATAGGTTTGGGGGGCTTGCGTCAGAAGTCACACCAAGAATTCATGTGAAGCTTACATGTCCCTGCGTAATGTATTCATATGCCTCGCGTGACACAAAAAATGTCTACGCAAACACTGATAAAGCATGCGCGCGAGCTCCATGCTTGTAACCCATGCTCGCTTCCTCTTCCGTCCCGGTGGTTAGCAGGGAATGAAGGAATGGGCTATCGGGGTGATTAGATGGTGTTATATAGGGACGGCCCATGCCTACGTTCCTACTAATCCCTCCATACTAGTATGAACGACCCGCCCGCCCCCCCTCCCTCCCCGTCCAAGACTAGTTTCAAGGAATCAACCACCAGTAAGCCTCTTGCAGGTTCTTGCTGTTGTGCAGGTCCTGGTACCCGGCCCTGAAGCTAACATGGAAACCCATTTAGCCCACCCTAAACCCTAAACCCTAATCCCTAAACTCAATCCCCCAAACCCTAAACCCTAAGAGTATCTAATAGTAGTCGTTGTAGAGTCCATGTTGGACTTGCATGTCAGCTGCGGGATGTAAGGTATGGGGTTCAAGGCTCTGGGCTTGGGCTTACAAATGGCATACTGGCTTGGGCGTATGCGGGTAGAAACTATGGGGAGAACTGAACACCTCAAGATTTGCTGCACCAGCAGCACAATGGAAGAAGCAACCTAAACCCTAAACCCCCAAAAAAAGAAGTCTAGCCTCGTCTAGCCTCGATCTTGAACCCTCAACGCTATACTTCAGACTACAAGAGATCCCAGTACCTGAGCCATGAAATATGGGGGTTTCCCTAAATTAGGGGTACCTTTTTAGGGGTCCCCTTAATAAGGATTATAGTAGATTGGGGTCAAAATTGGGGTCCCGTTGTTTGGGGAAACTACCATATCTGGTAATCATGTGGGAACCATTGTAAGCGCGTGACACCCTTCTGGGGGTCCAAATCTCAGGTGCTTGGTGATGGCTGGAAATCTTCACGCCCCTTGTCGGGGGTGATGGCCCTTAATCCTAAATCGGTAACCCAAACCCTAAACCCCTAAACCCTAAACCCTAAACCCTCTACCCCTAAACCCCTCAACTCTCTCACCCCCAGATCAATTCGCCTAGGCTTGCAAGCTTAAACCCCTAAACCCCTAAACCCTAAACCGCGGCCGAACTTCCCCGCGTCATGGAGGGTCTTGAGGCCAAAGGTGTCCTGCGTTGGGTTCCACAGCGGAGGGGATCTGGGATGTGAGGCGCGGGGTTTAGGCTTTAGCCCTAGTCCTAAACCTTAAACCCTACACCCTAAACCCTAAGCCCCAAATCCTACATCCTAAGCCCTAAGCCCTAAACCTTAACCGTTTTGGGGTTCCAGGGCGTGCTGGAGTGCGGAAACAGCACAGAGTTGAGATCCTGGAGCCAGCCACCAAGCCCCAAGGTAAGGGGTCAGGGTTTAGGTATAAGCTTTTTATGGGTATCTTATAGTACATTATTATATATTGTTGTATATTGTTGAATATTTTGTATATTATTGTATATTGGGGCTTTATTGGGATAATGGAAAAGAAAATGGAAACTACTATTTAGGGTTTAGGTGTCAGGGTTTGGG
>CAJNIZ010020236.1:17425-34394 GCA_905231905.1 Symbiodinium pilosum | reverse complement strand
GGGATATAGGGGTTATATAATGACGATATAAGGGTTATATATGGTAATGGGAGTAAGGGTCCCTATTAGGGGTCCCTCCTAAAGTCCCTAGACTGAGCATCTGTGAAGCAGCATAAGGATACACACATGTCTATATATATATACACAAGTAAATGTGCTTTCCAATGTGTAGGTTTACTAACTAAAATAAGGTTGTATATGCATACATATGAGTTTAGGGCCTGCGCTATCTATGTAGTACATGCAGCTCAGAGGGTTTTTTATGTATATCATTTGTTTTCTGAGGGTGTAATATCTGAATTTGCAGAACTTCAGGGGTCAGCGTTTGAGGGCTTAGGGTTTCATAGTGGAGGGCTGTGAGGCTTCAAGGCTCAAGGCTTCTACTCCTCCCCCTGCAAGATGTCCGCTTCGGGCTTCGGCAACAGGATCTGGTCCAGTATGCGTCACGTCACCTGTTGTCTTACCGGCCTCACTGCTTGGAGTTGAAAGCGCCGAAGACACAGTACAGCGCCGTCAACATTTTTCACATCATAACTATCCGTGACTCTGAATCCCGACAGCTGCATGGTAGTAGCCACTACTAACCCTTGTACGATGGAAACCCAGTCCTCGAACCTCTCCACACACACCCTCCCCCAAATAAGCATGGAAGCCCATGTAGCTCCCTTTCAGGGGACAGTAGTTTTTGCAGGGACCCCTTTTAAGCTTCAGTGCCAGTTTGGGGGAGGGTAAACCCTAAACCAGAAAACCCTGAATTGGGGCGAGGGCATATCTCCACAGAGGAGACCCGTCAACCTAGGCCCTGCTGAGATTTTGGGTGTAAGGTCAACTCAGCTAGAAGAAGGACAACCAAGGGAAAGGGAGGGACCTTGTTGGTTTAGAGATTAAGGCTTTAGGATTTCGAACTTGGCGGACCTTGTGTAGGGAGGCATTTCTATTCGGGGCGATTCAAAGTGAGTCTCCAGAGCAAACAGGCCACCTCCCTGACGAAAAGCCTCTTTGCAGTTTCTATGACGCGTACAAACCCCACAGCCTGAACACTCAACCCTGAACCCCCCCCCCCCCCCGAATCCTAGCTGCCTAGCCATGAGCCCTACAACTCGCGCAATCCCTTCTCATGAGCATACCCGATCTCATGCTTCTGCACTTGACTTGCTCACTTGGGAACCTTCCTGCCCTCCACAAGCAGAACTTAGGCCTCTTTTTGTGAACGAAAGGTAATTAATCACCTCCTTCTGACAAATAATGCCTCATCCCCAAACAACGAACAACTCCAGTATAGTATACAAATATAAGCGGAAGGCTTAATGTTGGAAGGTTTGACAAGAACAGGACGAATCTGCAACGAGCCCCTGTTCAGGTTCCGTGTGAGTCTAGGGGAAGATAAAACACTGCTCCTCAAGCAAGAGACTGCTCCTCAAGCAAGAGACTGACACTCTAACGTGTAAGCCCTCAACCTCTAACCTTAGCCCCTAAGCTTTCAACACAAAAGCCCAGCAAAAACACCTACAAGTCTTAAACCGACCCCTGAACCACTACACCCCAAGTCTAAATTGCCTATACCCCAAACCCCCAAACTCCAAACTCCAAACCCCTGAACCCTAAACCCTTAACCCCGCAGATCCAGCCGGGCGGCGCGGCGCGCCGCAAGCGGGCAAAGTTGGCTCGGCGCTGCTTTGATACCTGAGAGCTTGGGTTTTAGGGTTTAGGGTTTAGGGCTTGGGGTTTGAGCGGATTGTTCCCAGGAGAGTCAGGGTTGGGGGCTACTTTTTGGGGATGAATTTAAGCACGTATCCCTTTCGGTCTCTGCTGCGGTTTTGGAAGAATTTTATAGCCGCCAACAAGTTTCTACAAAACCTTTCAAATCATGCGAAGATTTCCAGCAGTATTAACAGCAGTGGAATCCCGAAACGCACAGGTTGAATTTGGGTTCAAGGTTTCCGAAGCCTTGGAATCTGCTGATTGTCTTAGAGAACTTTGGATTTGTGGAATAGGGCAAAGGCGAGACGATGGCAAGTAATTGGCAATCTACCGTTGATTTCCCTTACCCTGGGCCCTAAACAGAAAACTCAGATTGTCAAAACTCAACGACATACCATGGCCAGAACCTCGCTCGTACCCGCAATCAATCAGGTCTGGCGCGCCGTACTGTAGAGGCCTGAATCATCACCGACATCATATTGAGGCCTATTCGAGGTATCCTATACTATACTCACACAGGTAACATGGGGCCATAATATTGGTAAGTATCCAGGCTTCTACATTAACTACGTTGAATTTACTAGGACATGCTAATCAAGTCCTCTCTGCCCTAGATCTTTCAGTACCAGGTCTGGATACCCCAAGAAATACAGCGGTTTAGGGTTTAGGGAACCGATGACCAAGGTGTGCCTTTTGAGTATGTAAGCCAAGTAGCCTCTTCAATTTCACCGTTTGCGCGCGGCAGGAAAGTCTGGGATGCTGTTGGTCAAGAAATTTCTTGGGTTTTTTCATGAAAACGTCATCGAGATTTGGGGGGCATGGCTTTCAAACTTGGAAGCCGGGAACAGTGGGTGATTTTAGCCAGCAACCTTCGAAGATTACCAGCAGACTCCTGGAAGGGTACTGACTGAAATTGCGCATTCAGGTTCGAACTGAGCTTAAAAATGAGGATACTCGGGGGATGGGGAGGACTACGTAAACGTACGTAGAACCCCCATAGGCCATAGGCCATATAGTAACCCCAGTTACCCCCAATATTAACCTGCTTACGACGTTGCCTTGACACTCCAAATAGCTCGCTAAAGGTGGCCAACATCTGACCAAGGACCACGATGTCGGGGCTTCTGTAGCCGAGAGGGCCCAATGTAGACCCCGATAAAGATACGATAATCCTCATTAGCTGGACCGCCCGGAAACGACCCGAATTCCCAGAACCCCCCGTCGTTGCTCTCATGGAAGTGCTTGACAATACACAACAAGAACTGTGGCAGCTTGAGGCCAACATCATACACATGGCGGGCAAGCATTGTGTTCGAGTCGAGCCTTGCTGATATGGCAAAAGGAAGGGCCCTGGGGACTCTAAACATCTGGGGAGGGTTACGTGAATTTCCGTTTTGAGCTCTATACGATCCTATTTATGGAATCCCTTGTATCTGGAGCTTACGAGGGGGTGAGGGCGTCCTCATGATTAAACAATTGTGTACATCTTTTCGTCGGCTGCTTGGGAACCGCACCAGGCAGTGCAAATATCTATGAAAGCCAAACCCTAAGCCCTAAAACGTGTGGCGACTGAAGAACGACTTGTTGCTGCTGTGGCTTCGACCAAGCGCTGCAACAGCTGAGGCTAGACATCGCTTGGCGTTGTACGTAAAGCCCAACGCTTCGGACCTAAGACTACCATGGCCCCCTCATATATGTACCCCTCCCAAGCAATCATGTCCGACAAACCCGACTGAGCCTTAACAAGCCCTGACAGCCCCTTATCATCCCCAATGAGGCATTGACCTTTAAGGGCCGATTCATTAGGGGCCCCAATATCCCCATCATAAAGAGTAGTGCTCCATGACCGAGCCCTGTGACAAGGATGCGGAATAAGGAAGGAGCAATGCACGGTGCTTTTTGCTGGACTACTGCATCACACGGGGTAGGTTTCAGGTGTGGAATTTGGTGTTTTGGGGGTTGCAAGAGCTGCTTGATGGAGCCCGACCACTTGTCCAAAACCCCAGCCGCGCACATGCGCGAAGCGCCAATTGCTGTGCCCTGATTGCTTTGGGCCCCTTACCAGGCAAAATACTGTTCCATGCTTTGCCAAGCCGCATTTCCCGTCAGATATTCGTGCACATGCAGAGGGTCGTGCCAGAGATTTGCCAACCTCAGCCGCGCTTCAATCCAGCATTTCAAAATGTTTGCTCAAAGATTGGGGTTTCGGGGTCTAGGGTTTTTACTGCTGAATGCTTCGAGGCGGGTTCGAGGATATCCTGGACGTCCATCAAAATGGGGGCTCCAATTCAGACCCCAGTATAATTACTAATTTCCTTACTCTGTGGACTCTCACAGAGAGGCCGCTAGCTTTTGCCCCACAGCACACTACGCCTCTGTAAAGGCTACAACGCGACAGCCCTCCCCACTCTTCAGGTTTTAAAGCATGCGGGCTGAAGCCGAGAAAACCATTGCAATGTTCCAGCATTAATAGTGTCCTGCATAACCCTAGCTATAAGGAATAGAGCTTAAGTGCACTTCTGCGGAAAACCATAGCGGCATCTGTACAAAAATTAGATGCTAGCAGCGCTGGCCACTGTTCAAAACTGCTATATTCCTGCGGCCTGGTTGCGAAGAAGAGTTCTGGAGCGAGCCATACGCCATGCTGTAGAACTTGCCTCGGGCTTAGGGTGTAGGACTTTTAGGACCATGGAGACAGGAAAAATGGGAAAACTTTTTCCTGAACTAGTGTAGTACCTAGTACTGTGGATTATCGGACAGTGCGCGATTTCCGCCGCCCACCTGTCGTGCCACCATACTATCGCTAGGATTCTGCTCACAATTTGGCACTTCCAGAAATTCGGCAACTTCCTCTACCTCATTCACCTTTGTAGGTGTCCTCACTACCCTAAATCCGAACCATCCTGACCTCCACGGCCCAAACCTCAAACTGAAAAATGAATATATGGAACTTTGAAAGCCAACTCCAAAACCCCCAAATGTACCCTGGGAATCGTATATTGGTTGTAATCAAAAAAGTCATAGGAAAATCTATTGATATTGATTTGTGAAAATATACTGAAATATTCGATTATCTTATTGACACTCTTTTTTGATTTTTTGGAGGAATTTATTGATTATTGTTTGGTGTTTTCTATTGGATTTCTCTATTGATTTTTGTGGCGATTTCTCTTTAGCATGGCTTCAGCCCTAGCAGAAAGCTTTTTTACAGGGTGTATAGGGTTTAGGGTTTAAGGTCATACATGTTAAGATTTTCTATTTTAGAAAGCTTTCTGAAGAATTGAACCATACCTGCTATGTACAACTAAGCCCTCAACCTTTTTTCAAGGTGAAAACCTTTTGTGAAGGTGAAAAAGCCTTTTGTCAAGGTGAGGTAAAACTTTTGTCACACTGAGAAACCCCTCGGTCAAGGGTCGAACCTTTTTTCATTCCCTCAACCTGAAGTCAAACCAAAAAACCCTTTTGGTCAAGGGAATTTGCCGTTCCCTTTCTCAAGGATTTGCCAGCTCTTCATACCAGCCAAAGCCTGGCATTGTGAGTTGCAAGTGAAGGAGCACAAGGTATTTACGGAATCTTACGAAATCTTACGAAATCTTATGAAATCTTATGAAAACCAAGTTTTCATAAGATTTCATAAGATTTCGTAAGATTTCATAAGATTTGAATTTTTTGGAATTTTTTTTGAAAAAATGAAATCCAGCCCAAAAAATATGCGAGAAACATTTCTTCCATGGAATGTTATTACCTTTTGCCACCTTTTGTCAAGGCATATCTTTTGGATTAACACTGAAACTTCTTCATTCTTAATTTTCAGAACTTATGCTAGACATGAAACTTCACTGCAAAAAATGCCAAAATTCTAAGTCAGGGTTTAGGGCTTAAGGTTTGAGGTTGAAGGTTTAGGGTTCCAAGCCCTAGGGTTCAGGGTTTCAGGTTGAGGGTTTCAACCCCCAGGGTTTAGGATTTCAGGTTGAGGGTTTAGGGCTTCAACCCTAGGGTTGAGGGTTACGGTCTCAGGTCAAGGGTTCAGGTTTCAACCCTTAGGGTTTAGGGTTTGGGGTTTGAGGCTACGGGTTTAGGTTTCAACCCTTAGAGTTTGAGTTTAGGGTTTAGGTTTGGAGGTCAAGGGTTTAGGTTTCAACCTTAGGGTGTAGGGTTTAGGGTTGGAAGCCAAGGGTTTAGGTTTCAACCCTAGGGTTTAGGATTTAGGGTTGGAAGCCACGGGTTTAGGTTTCAACCCTAGGGTTTAGGGTCTCAGGTCAAGGGTTTACTTTTCAAGCTATAAGGTTTGGGGTTTAGGGTTTCAGGTAGTTAAGGGTTGAGATGTCGCCTAAGGTTAGGGTTTCAGGTTAAGGGCTTAGGCTCGAACCCTAGGATTCCCAGCCCCAGCCGTTAACGGGAATTTTTCCAATAATTATACCTAAGGGCCCAACTCCATGAATTTTGGCAACTAGTTCTAAAAACCCTCTCAACCCTCCTATACCTTTCAGTCTGAAAATCCTGGAGCTAACCCATTGCCACCATACCCTACCTTAAACCTTTCGAGTGAAACCCAAATCCCCGTACACGCTTGGGGGCTTTGAAAGGGTACGGTCATGGGGTGGGTTTTCAAGGTGAAAACCTTTGATGAAGGTGAAAAAGCCTTTTGTCAAGGTGAAGCAAAACTTTTGTCAAACTGAGAAACCCCTTGGTCAAGGGTCGAACCTTTTTTCACTCCCTCAACCTGAAGTCAAACCAAAAAACCCTTTTGGTCAAGGGAATTTGCCGTTCCCTTTCTCAAGGATTTGCCAGCTCTTCAGACCAGCCAAAGCCTAGCATTGTGAATTGCAAGTGAAGGAGCACAAGGTATTTTTCAGCAACTTTGCCGGGGACAACCTTGGGCACTGAAGCCATGCTAAAGCACAGACCTTAGCAGCCTCTCTGCTTTCAAAAAAAGGGGTCCCAGGGGTTGGAATAGATTGATTTTTGCTATTAATTCTTGACTGAGAAAAGGAATATTTTTGTATTGATTTTTCCTATTGAATATCTCAATTAGAAACCTACCTAAATATATTGAAAACACGACTGAACCAATAGAGCTACAAATCTATTGATTACAATCAATATACGATTCCCAGGGTAACCCCAAACATTAAAGCCCTTGGGGGAGGGTTTGGGGTTTGGGGTCTGTGGCTTGGGGTCGTGAGGGCTCTAGGGGATATACTGAGCAGGCCCTTCGTGCGACAGCTGCAATTTCCATGCTGCTTTTGGCACCAGATGTGGGCCCGCCAAAACAACAACGCGCAAAGACCCATCTTTTCGCGGGGCTTCAAATTGCTGGAACTCTGCTACGCATTCACAGAAGAAGGCCATGGAGTTTGCTGTAGAGCTTGCCCTTCCACGGCCCCTGTGTGTCCAAAGAAAAATGCACGATACGTAGCAAAGGCTCCAGAGCCTGCGGTCAAGATAAAACAAAGCAGCACAGCTGCTATCTGCCTCGTCTCTCACGCCTCACAAGGCGGCCAGAACAGGACCTCCCACGGAGACGGCACAGACACAGCTCTTCCTCGCCTATCAGTTGTGAGCACAACATGTCATGGACACCAGCCTTCAGGAACATCATCTGCACCGAGTCTACAAGTGAAGCTCAGAACACAGTGGCACTGCCACCGCAACCATCGGCGCCCTCATCACCTGCCTCCTCTCCTTGCACAAGTCAGGTAACAGCAGCTAACGCAGCACACGCGCAAGCAAGGCACACAGCCCATTGCATGGCCTGGCGGTGCCTCATTCTCCGGCGCAGCAAGCAGCGGAGCCACTGCTTCATCACCTGCACCGCTCCAGTCGCGAACACAACGCGTCATGGACACTAGCCTTCAGGAACATCATCGGCAGCTGCAGGGAGCCCGACCTCGCCTCAGCACCGAGTCTACAAGTGAAGCTCAGAACACAGTGGCACTGCCTTCGCATCCATCGGCACCGCCATCAGCTGCCTCCTCTCCTTGCATAAGCAAGGTAACAGCAGCTAACACAGCACACGCGCAAGCAAGCACACAGCCCATTGGCCTGGCAGCACCTCATTCTCGAGCCATTGCTTCATCACCTGACTGCTCCACACACAACGCGCCGCCCATCCCCATGCCTTGACAGTTTCAGTCAGGAAACAAGCTGTTTCCTTGCCAGACCACCTTTGTCAGCAGCAGCGCCAGCAGGACGAGCAGCGGCCCCCTCCCCACCTTCCATTTAAAGTTGGGCACAAAAACCCATTAACTCTTGTCACCTGCGCCGCCTGGAGGCTGGCGCAGCAGCAGCAGCAGCAGCAGCAGCTCATCTTGTCTGAATCGGCAGGCAGCCTGATGGCAGGCAGGCTGAGTGTCAGCGTGAAAACAGCAACTCGCCGCAAAAACAAAATGAGGTCAGTGTAGATTCTTGGCCTGCCTTGCCAAGTCCCGGTTCTTCTGCCATCAGGGTCGAACAAAACGTGTCAAGTATTACGCTCCGGGCTTTTGCGAAGGGTGAGAGGGCCACTCCTAGCACCTCGGCCGCAATGCCCTATGCATGCTCACGCAAGCTGGTCAAGTCTAGGCACGCCTTACGTCCGGATCAAGTCTAGGCACGCCTTACGTCCGGATCAAAGGCCGGTCACCGCCAATGTAGCATTTGCGCCTACAGGATGTACATTCAGGAACACATTTGCCTTCAGCCAATCCGACGTACGCAGGGCCTCACCACATCCATGTCCAACGTGACGCAGATGGGAATGCCCCACAGAAACATGGATTAAGCACACATGCCGGTGGCCGACTCAGAACGCGCAGGTCTACATTGGCTTGCAGCAACGCATGAAACTTCAGGACCAAAGACCAGTCCACAAGGTTGTCCAGAAAGAGGGCATCATGGCGTCCGTATACTTGAAAGATTGCAGACTCAAAACATCTTGCCCCTGGATGGTAAGAACAAAGGGCGCAGCAAGCAATGACTCCACAAACGAGGTATTAGCGGCCTGCGAAGGCCCCTGCAAAGCATACATTTTGCACCGGCCATTGGCTTACTTGACATGTTCCAGGAACTGTGGCAGGCAGGGAAGCAACCTTATACGGCACCAGAAGATTAGTAAACGTAGGAAGGTCATTTTTAATGGTCTTCCAAGTCGCTGCAGCAAAGATTCCTAGCACTTGACCAAGACGCGGGTACCCTAGTGACCTGTCACCAAAACCAAAACCGCGCACTAAACTATCCCTTAATTCACACATGCAGATTCCTAGAGGTCCTAGACCCCTTGCAGATTCCTAGAGGTCCTAGACCCCTTGACCCCTTGGCAATCCTCCCAGCACCGCTTGAACACACGCACAACCCTGTTCAAGTCTATAAGACACAGCACCCTTACGCAGCATCTAAATCTCCAAAACTGCAGAGGACAAGTAGTCCGCAGCACTCACGATGTCCCAACTTCTTGCTTCCAGGCGCACTCAGCTCTTACAATACTGTAGATGCACTCAAAGCCCCACGTTGCAAGTCTCCTGCAGACAGCAAACACAGGATTCGTAGAAATCCGTAGACCCCAAAGAAAGCCGTCCAACGCTGGCTGAACGCCGTCGATGACGCAGCACACTGACGCACCAAAACCACGCACTACAAGTACCCCACAGCACACAGGGGGTTCCTGGGCCGCTTGCGGGCCTGCCACTCCGGCTTCCATACGCGCACAGCTACCTTCATGGTTGTATAGATGCTCGCGACAGCGCATGACAAGTATACCGCAAGCACACACAAAATTCCTAGCACACAAGCGCAGTTCTACCTCCATGGATTGGACTAGTACCCCACAGCATGCATGGGATTCCGGGGCCTCTGCCGTTCCTGCTTCCACACACGCACAGCTCTACCTCAACAAGTTACAGATTCCCGTGACCTCGCATGGCAAGTTTACTGCAGGCACGCACAAGATTCCTAGCACCCACCCACACACACATACCCGCGCGCACGATTCTATTTTGATGAGTTAGACACACACGCACAGCACTGCTTCCATAATTGTATAGATGCCCGCAACTGCGCATGACAAATATACCGCAAGCACACACAGAAGACTTCTAGGGCACACACAGACAGACACACACGCAAGTCCACCTCAATGGAGTTGATAAGCGTCCCACAGCACACACGGGATTCCTGGACATCTTGCAAGCCTGCCACTGCGGCTGCCACACGCACACAGCTCATACCCCAATAACTGTATAGATGCCCGCGAGTCCGCGCGACAAATCTACCGCAAGCACACACAAGATTCCTAGCACACACAAGCAACGCTACCTACCTCAACAGATTATACGCAGCACGCTGACGCACCAAAAGCCCAACATGAACAAGCACCCTGGCGTTTCTTGCACTCCTTTCTTTTTATGCGCGCGCTGATGACTCTCTGACGCAGCCAGCCATCTAGGTCCGCGAAGATCGGAAAATGGAAAGGCACTTCGACTTCTATAGGGGTTACATAGGGATTGCGGGTTGGTAAGGCCTTAAATCTGGAAAGCCAAGCTGAAATCAACATGAAGATGAAATGCAAACCTGGTTGATATGGGCTTGGGGGAATTATATTACGTTAGGCTCCTGGTTTCTTGTCGGGTCTTAATCCTGATGTTTTTGTGTGCCTCGTTCTGGCATTCAGGAAAACCGATACGTTTGTTCTACTCATTGAGTTGTAGCTCATGTAACTGACAATGATAGAGCCATGTTCCAATTTGGGTTGAGTGCAAAGGAAACTAAACATGTTGATTCAGTATTGATTCTTGGTAGAACTCAAGGTTGCAAAATAACAGCAGTCTGGGGCTTGCATGCTCGCGTCCATGGGGTGCGGTGTGGCTTCGTTCTGCGAATTTTAGGACCATTGGGTACTATAGGGGCCTAAATTACTACCAATATCATGGTCCTAGAATCCTTCTACAAGTATGGTATGGAGTACCTCAAATAAACCTCAAAATGGTAATTATTTAGGACCCTATATATGAGTTCTAAACCCTAAAGCATTGCGAACAACAATTTCGGGCCTACTCTCTGTTAGCACGCAGAGTTCTCAAAAGCAGTTCTTCAGGACTCGACATAAGGCAGCTTGGGGACTAGCATGTGGGGTTTAGGGCTTAGGGATTAGCCTGCAGCTGGTATGGACTGCAGTATCCTCACGGTAGAATACGGGTTAGGGTTTAGGGTGTGGACTCTTTATCATGTACAACGCCAAACCCTAAACGCTAAACCCCTAAACCCCTAATCAAGGGCCATCTGCCTGGTTGACAGGCTTGGGGGCCAACACTTACAACCTTGAAGTACAGATTCACGTCTTCAACCATCTGGGGGTGTCCCAGAATTAGGGGTCCCTTTTTGGGTTCTATAAGAAGGATTAAAATATGTATTGGTCTATATTCCCGTACTTTGGGAAAATACAATCTGTATGTTTTGGGGCTTGGGGTTTTGATCGACATCTTTTACCGTCTCTCCTCCCACCCTAAACCCTAAACCCTAACTCTAAACCCGAAACCCTAAACCCTGAACCCTAAGCCGGATTTTTTCAACACATCCCTAGCGGCCCTGGCCTCAGCACATGCAAGCTCAGAAGAGGAGGTCAGTGAAGGATCCGAAAGGAGCATTCAGGCTGTTTGGTTTGGGGTTTAGGGTTTAGGGTTTAGGGTTTGGGATTTAGGGTTTAGGGCTTAGGGTTTAGGATGATTAAGGCCCCCAAAATCCTGAGCCCTCAGCCCAACACAGCAAGCACTGGACCCTCAAACACTAAAACCTAAACTCTTACTTGGATGGTCAGGGGGATCAGTGAGTAGATTACTAATGGGGATAATTGGGGTTATTAGATGGCATACAGAGTTATAAGTATACTGTATACGTTCCCCCGACCCCCCCAAGTAACCTAAACTTACTGGTGGTTAGTGGTGAATATGGGCATATACATAGTGATATTCCCTTACTTCCTACTAACCTTAAACCCTAAACCCTAACCCCGAAACAATGTTGATACTGACGCCCCGGCTGGAAAGGATGCCAGCGCCAACACGCAGAACAGCGCCCGGAATAAAGGACGGGAGCCTCAGGTTGCTTCGGGAAAGGGGTTAAGGAGTATAGGGTCCAGGTCTCTAAGGTTTTAGGTTCAGGGTTTAGGGTTTAGATTTTAGGTTTTGGGGTTAAGCCCTCAACCCGAGAGTCCCTAAATCTTATGGGTTTGTAGATTAGGTTTCAGGGTGCTGGGCCCATAGGGTAGGGTTCAAAGAGCTTGAAGAGCTCGAGTTCAGGGGCTTGGCTTTGCAAAGCTTAGTTTGGTTACTGCCCCCCCCTCAGTAACAGTTGGATAATATTTATAATATGGTTATACTTAGCCCTTAATAGGACCCCTAAAATAAACTGTTACTGGGTGGGGGCAGTACCCAAAGCTTAGTTTTCAGGAGTCTTGGATGCTTGAATTTCGGTACTGCCCTTTATTTCTCAGGGTGGCAACCCTAAACCCCTAAACCCTAAACCGCCCCTAAACCCTAAACCCCAAACCCCGAAACCCTAAACCCTAAACCCCAAACCCAGAAGTTGAAGCGATTGTTCAGGGCAACCTCACCCTCCACCCTCCCACGTGAAGGCTCATGGATAGCTACAGCGACTATTATCACTACTACTGTCACTATTCTCACTGTTATTACTATGAAAGTAATGACTATGATCCTTCTTGTCATTAGTATTACTATTAACCCTAAACCCTAAACCCTAAACCTGTGTTGACGAGAAATCATCTCCGCTTAGGTCTTTCTAGCCGTGCTTCTACTTCCAACCCCTACCGGTAACGTATAGCTGTGGATGAATGAACCGGACACTGACAATCCCTGAGCCCAAAGCAACGGGGAGGGTTTAGGGTTTAGGGTTGAGGGTTGGGGGTTTAGGGTTTAGGGTTGAGGGTTTAGGGGTTAGGGGTTAGGGTTTAGGGTTTAGGGTGGGTATCCACGAGGAATCTCAAACCCTGCAACTGCTCTTGTCTGTTGCACCCGGTAGTTCAAACGGAAGCCTCGCAGATAAAGCGGCTAGGCACTACAGCTCCCACGTGCCTCCTTTTAAGGACTATATAGGGGCTATATAGGGATAATGGAAAAGAAAATGGAAACTACAGGGATTATAGGGGTTCTATAGGGATTATAGGGTCTATGTTAGGGGTATATCGGGGAAATATAGAGATAATGGAAAAGAAAATGGAAACTACTATTTAGGGTTTAGGGGTTAGCCTACACGTCATGCTAAGTCCGAAACTTCGTACCCCCTAGACTGAGCGCTGTATCGTTTAAGGAGGACTTGGAAGCATTTAAACCTAAGCATTTAGATGTTGAGGTAAGGGTTCTTATTGGGTACAAGTCAAATGCTTATACTTAATTCCTACCTAAGGCTCCTAAATCTTTAGTGGACCCCCCACCCACGAACAGTAACTATAAGGGATAGTGGTGATCTTATTGGGGCCATGTTATAATCCTATTACAGCACTATTACAGGGTGTGGGGGGGTCCACCTAAGCTATATCAATCCCAGAATGGAAGAGCCTGCCCCTGTGAGAGCCTTGCCCTTTGAGCTGGAAACAAATCTGTAATTAAGGTTGAAGCCATGGGTCCCTAGTATGGGCCCTTAACCCTGGGATGATTATTTACCTACTATATACCCTATATGTACCCTTAAGGATCCCTAGAATCCTCCCAAAAGGCTTCAACCTTTGAAAATCTGGAGCTCGAGCTGCTTCAAGAACCTGTAACGGCTACACTAAGGCTGAGGTATATTCACATGAGCTAACCCCTATGATATATGATTTAGGGTTAAAAGTTTAGGGTTTAGGATTTAAGGTTTAGGATTTAGAGTCTTAACTCCTAGTATCACCCCTTACTAACCCCTACTTTAATACTCCCCGAAAAAATCCCGTATAAAACCCTCTTCAAAAAGTCTAGACTATGGCTCACATGAACCAGACTTTCCAAGTCTGTGCCAGACAACCCTCATCCTCAGTGTGAAAGCTTTGAACACTGAATCCTTAGCGACATCCGCTACCTCATAGCACATAGGCATCATATGAGCCATGTTCTAAACTCCTAGTATCCCCCTCAATGACCCCTTTGGTAGTCCCCTATATAATCCTTTATATAACCCCCTAAAGGAGTTTAGACTATAGCTCATATGGACATTGCAGCACGGATCTTATTTTGCTTGGGCATAGAGGCCCGTCTGTGCTTTTATAGTCATTCGAAGGAGGGTGACTAAAAACAGCTCAAGCCCTGTTGACTTCTTCTGCCTCTGCTTTTTGTTAAGGAACTTAAGCTAAGTTAACAGAATATGGGTTTATAGTACATAATGCGGTTTCCTTATTATAAGAACTTGATTCCAGTTCATTAACAGCCCGTCCAGTTAAACCCAAGCTTGGTAAAATCATCAGCCGTGCCACTCCGGGATTGGCAGGCTGTTCTGCAGAAAGGGCTGCGCATTCTCTAGCCAGGTCGTCCCGTAGACTCCCATCCTAGGATTGCGGAGCTACTACCTTTGGTTAGCCAGGAAGTAAGGAATGGATCCGTATAGTAGTCCCTATATTACCCAGTATAGTAGCTTCCATTTTTGTCCATTCCTTCCATTCCCAGCTGACCGAAGGTAAGTTTAGGATCCAGGAGTCCTGGAGGAAGGGATTTGCTGTGGGTTTAGGGTCTAGGGTTGAGGACCAGTGGACTTTTACGTCTGCATGAGGCGCTGCATCATCATAAGTACTTTGTTCACAGGGTTAAGGGTCTAGATGTCAGGGCTCTGGGGTTTAGCATGGAGTTTGATTTCAGACTGCAGTTCAGGGTTCAAGGCCTAGGTTTCTGGTGACTGGATCATGCTCCGGGTAGCTGTATAGAGGCTGATGCTTCTTGCGGCGCTTAAATCGCGACTCTCCATCCAAACCATTCACTTGGAGATGTATGTATCAGAAAAATGGCAAGCAATCTTGGAACAAGAGTCATTCGAGTCACGCGCCCCCACCTAAACCCAAAGCCCTGAGCCTCCAACGCAGGGCCTCACCAACCTTGTTTCCAATCTTACACTACATTCGCACCTGCAAAGTGCTGAATCACCAAACCTTCAACCTGAAAGCCCAAACCCCTAAATCCCAAGTGCATCAGATTGGGGTAGCCCAGCCAAGGCCTCCAGTTGGCTGCTGGCACCACTACAACTGAATACTGCCAGCCAGCATTACGCAGTAACAGCCCAACCCCTAAAGCTCCTACAGTAAGCTCCCCAAACCCCCGAATCCTTAGGCCAAGCCCTCAACCCCCAAACCCTAACCCCATAGACCCAAAAACCCAAAAAATCCTAAGCTTACATAAGTCACAGAATATCCTTATATACCCCATGCATCCCTATAATCCTCAGAACCCTAAACCCTAAACTCTGAACCCTACACCCTAAACCCTAATGCCTAAACCTTAAACCCTAAACCTTAAGCCCTAAACCTTAAGCCCTAAACCTTCAACCCTAAACCTTCAACCCTAAACCTTCAACCCTAAACCTATAACCGTAAACCCATAACACTATAAAAACCCTCGGTCCGGAGCTCTGTGGCCCGGCAAGAGAGATGAAGGACAGAACACGATGGCCGTCCATGACCTGCGCTTGACACGGTCTTAGGGCTTAGGGAGGGTTTAGGGGATATCCCTAAACACTAAACCCTAAAGAAGTGTTTAGGGTTTTAGGGACTACGGTTTGGGGTTTAGGGTGTAGAGTTTAGGGTTCAGGGGTTTTGGAAAATTCCGGCGGGGAGTTTATATGCTGGTTCCCTTACATAAGGTTTATATGGGGTACCGTCTAAACTCCTTAGAGGGGGGGTTATATAGGGGATTATATAGGGGACTCTTATAAGGGCCATTAAGGGGGCTACTAGGAGTTTAGACTGTGGTTTCTATGGGGTATAAAAGTGGGGTGACTAGGAGGTATATAAGGGATGTGCACGGCTTTTATGGGGGAAAACTCGCACCTGGAAACTCCTGGCCTGGATGGGTCAGGGCTTAAGGTTGGGGGTTGCGGATGTAGGGGTTTTAGGGTTGATGTACAGTATGGGTTCAAGGTTCTCATGCTTTAGGGTTTAGGGTTCTAGGATTAAGGGTTCAGGGCTTAGGGTTTAGGTTTTAGGGTTGAGGGCTAGGGGTCAGGGGGTGCAGGGATTGAGGCTTTTGAGGTTGAGAGTTTAGTGGCTTAACCTCCCTTAAAAACAAAACAGCCCTGTGCAGGCTGCAGTGCCTTTAAGAGGAGACTTCACAGAGTTTAGGTTGGGGGATAGGATCAGAGGCTTCGCAGGCGGCTCTAATCATCGTGTTGGGCCAGTTTCCTTACACCTAGGGTCCCAGTTCTAAACTGGTTGCGCAATTTGAGCCCACATGTGTCACTATCTAGATACTCTGGGCCCGAGTTATATACATATATACATATATTATTGGAATACTCGGGCGTGCACCCTCACGGATACTGGCCAGCGCAGAACTGAACCGCAGTTTCTGTCTTTGTTTCGACTTGAGCTAGATTTGCTTCTACTTACTGCTTGTTAATAGGGTCTTACGGGAGCATAATCCCTATGTAACACCTTTTTGATATATTCCACATATTCCCGACTAGCCCCCAGTAAGGCTAAGTACGGGCAGGCAGGCAAACTGTTGCTATCGTTGCAATTCAGATTCCGGGCTTCAGGGGCTTTACTATTACTATGACTATGATTCTACGATTACAATTACGGTGACCTTTACCACCAGGATTACGATTACTGGTACTCTTGAATTGCTATTGCTATTAGTATTACTATTAATAGGGCGCGCCCTGGGCGTTTGCCCGGACGGGATTCGGTCACATGTCCGAATAACCCGCATTTTGCAGTGTTTTGAAGCTTTTGAGGACTGAGAGTCGGGGCAGAAAAATACAACCAGTAAGTCTTCTTTGCTTCTGTGAATGGCCTGGTCGGGTCTGAAGGAATTAGCTGGCGGGACTTCGTCCATCCAAAGCCACCTTGAACCTTCAACTGATTGCAGCTGCTAGGATAAGCAGAAGTCATATAAGTCATGGTATCAATGACTGTCGCTTTCAAAGAAGTAGCAGCTGTAGTCCGCCGACCTTGGGGGGCGTGTTGGATGTTTGCCGAAGGCGGAGAGGGTGAAAACCCTCTTCCTTTCTCCCTTACAGCCCCAAAACGCGGGGGGGGGTGAAGCTTGTGATTTCTGCCAGTGCAGTCACATGTCCAACACGCCAATGCATGATGTCC
>CAJNIZ010020236.1:0-11860 GCA_905231905.1 Symbiodinium pilosum | reverse complement strand
AGGTCCCTCTTACATATATATATATGTATATATCCCTGCAAGAGTCTACACTCTACATAATCCTATACAAACTTATATGTCACAGAGAACCTTAAGGAATACTGTCTGCTTGCAGAACGGGGGTACTCGTGTGCTACTTGATAAACACAACTATGATCCACCGAAAGGTCTCCCAAGCCAAGTCACCACAGGTAGAGGTACGCGCTTTAGGGCTTAGTATATACAAAGTAGCTTATGAGTAACACGCCCCTCCTTCAAGTGGTTGCACGTAATACGGAAGCAGGGAATGGATCCGTCTAGGTCGGGAGAAGATCCCCAACAATAGTCCTCATAGTCCACCCGATCCTTCGTTCCCAGCTAACTGTTTAGGGTCTAGGGTTTAGGGTCAGTCTTTGCCCCTGATTCTCAACCCCTTGGTACCCGCTGGCGGGACCAATCAGACCGAGCGTCGCATAGACTCCTCGCACTTGTTCCTGGTCCACACCAACATGCAGGAGCGGAATTGATTGCTAGTGCCTATAGCCTAAAACCCGATAACGTGGCAGTCTCTATGCTCTCTTTCAATCCTTCATCCCTTACGGTAACCCAAAACCTTAAGCGCTAAACCCTAAACCTTAAACCCTAAACAGCAACTTCAATCGTATTGTCCATTCCTTGGCTCCATGCTAGTAACCAGTTTGGGTTCAGGGTTTAGAGTCCCCTTAAGTAGATAGAATATGGCTTTGGGTATATTATAACAAGGTCCCATATACCCCATAATGTCATATTCTATCTACTTAAGGGGGACTACAAGGTCTAGGGTAGTTATCCTTCAGCAAACATTTCACTGCGGAGGATTCAGCACGAAGAGCTTTCGGGGCCATCGACAACCCTGGATGTGTTAAGGGACTACTACAGGGATCACCCCCCTCCACTCCCAACCCACTTCCCCCCTAAGCACATGCAAGGTTAGCACAGAATTACCTTCAGCTTTGCTAACAAGGGGGGAGTCTTCTCATGTCATGATGCTTGTTGTTGTCATTAACGCTTCAAGCCATCATTTATGCTGAGCAAACAACACCGAAATCCTAAAACAAACAAAAGCCTACTTTTAGTGACCCTGTAGGCCCTAGAGCCTACTTCGACAAGAGGCCTGTGCGTGAGGAATAGGCGGCTGGTAAATGAAAAACGGTTTAGGTTTTAAGACTTGCAGACCCTGCAAATATGCCCGTCTTAGTACGAGGCGCTCATATTTTGAAATCTCTGCCGGCAGTCGACATACGAAAGACCTTAAAACTCTTTCAAGGGAAAACCCTTTCGCGTAGGATGCGGCAGTTTTAAGGGGACCCCCAATATAGACCCCCAAATACTCTAATCCTCATGTATTATGGGGACCCTCAGAAAGGTACCCCTAATTTTGAAAAACCCTACACCCTATATTACATACCTCTATATATATATATATCTCAATTTAACCCCTATACCCCGATAAAACCTCTATAACCGCTTTAAAAGGGCCACCCTAATTCTGGGAAACCTCCGTTTAGGTTTTCGAAGGTCAGGCTGGGTTTACGGTTGTAAGGCTTGGGTTTTAGGGTTTAGGGTTTTAGGGTTTGGGGTTTAGAATCTGAGGCTCGGGGCTTCGGATTTGAGACTTAAAGTTGAGGGTTGGAAATTATTGGCATTAAGGGTGGTAATGCAGGGGCCAAGATAATTTCCAATATAGTTTTGAAGTCTACTTGAGGTACACCAGACCACAATCATACAAGGAATCTAGGGACACGGTATTGGTAATTATTTAGGCCATTATCGGATAACCCTACACCGCTCCTCCAGCGGAAGGAAAGACCTCGCGCCGTTGAAAAGGTCGATCGACAACGTCGCGGTTCCTGCGAGCATTCTGCTGTAACCCGTACTCATACTGTTGCTACTAAAACTCCTGGAGGACGTTAGTATACTGCAATACCAAAGTTCCGAAGGTACAAGGGTAGTTAGGGTCCTGCAGGATTTGTAGTAGCCGCCATGGGACTACTACTGGCCTCCCGCAGTATGAACACCACGAACCCTAACAAGCCCTAAACTGAAGAAGCCCTTCATGGTTTATTGCTTAGTGTTTAGGATTTGGTAATTTCCCAAAATAGGGGCACCCCAATATAGACCCCAAAATACTATAGTCCTTATTATGGGACCCCCCAAAAAGGTATTCCTAATTTTGGGAAAAACCGCATTTAGGGTCATAACCCCCGACGACCTCCTTGAGAGGCCTTAATCTCTTGGCCTGCCTTAGGGCTCAGGGTCTAGGTGTTTAAGGGTTTAGGGGCTTAGGGGTTTAGGGTTAGGGTTTAGGGGCTTAGGGCTTCGGGTTTAGGGGTTTAGGGGTTTAAGGTTTTAAGGTTTAGGGTCTAAGGGTTTAGGGGTTAGGATTTAGGGTTTATGCTTTAGGGGTGACGGGTTTGGGGTTAAGGGTATGTACTGCCGGGGAGTATCTTGCAAGACTCGACATCTCCTGATTCCTAGGACCTGCAGTTTAAGGTTTAAGCTTTAGGGCTTAAACGAAACCCAAAACCCTAAAACCTATATGCCCTAAAGTCTAAACTAAGCCCTACAAAAGCCGCGAGATGGTGGAAGATTTCATACACCAACCGTAATTTCTCCTCGACCCTATGAACCCTGATACATGGAGTAGACCCCAAGGGCTTAATAGGGTTTTGGGTTTGGGGCTTGTGTGTGCCAAGCTGGTGAATAGCACCCCTAGCGTCGAGGCTGTGCTAATTATATTATGGTTTGAGGTCTATCGTGCTAGAATTCTGTAAGGAGTACCCTAAACCCTAAACCCTGAACGTATCAGGGACTCACATTTGGAATTGATCAAGCTTCTGCATGACCTTCATCCTTGTTTTTGGATGGTCCCCGGCAGCCTTACACACAAATAAAGGAGAATGCTTCTGCCCTAAACTGCGTTAGCATCCATGAAATGTTTCCTCCCCCAAACCATAGAGAAGTCCGTTGCAGGGTTTTATATGAGGATTTGTAGCATCCTAAAACTGAAGGACATGAGTTCCACAAGCAGAAACCCTGAACCCTAAATAGTAGTTTCCATTCGCTTTTCCATTATCCCTATATAACCCACATAATATATAACCCCTAGGATGGATGGATGGATGGATGGATGGATGGATGGATGGATGGATGGATGGAGTCGACCAGCACGGATCTGCGGCCTCAGGATACCGTCCCTCTCACCATCGCAGGGGAGCCTCCGAAACCGTCATCGGCAACCCTCCGGCTCAGAGTTCAAGGCACCGTAGACTGGCCACTTCAAGAATGCAGCCACGAACTCCCCAGTACCCGCGCAGACGCCAAAGCGCACAGGCAGGACGGTGGTGGGTCCTTAAACATGGCCACAAACTGAAGTGCCAGTAGTGCGCCCACCAAGCCTCCATTCCGTCCCTGCACCCTTTAGGCCCAGACCACAAAGCTACCGGATGAGTGCACCAAACAATATCGGCTGCGAGGAGGCGCCAGCATGGCAAGACTTTGCCAGCCGGCGGTGGTAACGGCCGGAATATATAGCCCCTATAATACAATCCCTATATGTTATACTAGTTTCCATTGTTTTTTCCATTATCCCAACCCCCCCAAGCAGCCAAACAACAAAAACAGACACAACTCGGAGGAGGCTCAAAACTGGAGTCATCCTCCCACTCCTCCTACCCAGACCCTTGGAAGGATCCCCTTTCACGATTCCTAGAATGCCAATGATCCCGCGGACATACCATCAAGAACTGCAACAACGGCCGTGTAGGGTTCAGAGTAAAGGACATGGCTATCCTAGGCAAAGTGCAACTTTCCATCAGATGTGGTGCTTAGCTTAGCCATCTAGCTCCAGTAGACTTGTATACTCCAACAAAATGGATTCAGATACCAAGTGTTTTCGTATCTCTGAGCACCTGTGTCCAGGTCTTTGTTTCCAGTAGGTCCCGAGAGACCCGCCTACTAGGACAGATCCCTAAGAAGGACTCCTTCAGAGGGACTTCTCCAAAGGAAGACAGCGCTCTTAGAGGGTCTGCCCTATGGGGGGCCCCGAGGATCTACTTGATTGCCTGCCATCGGATATGCTGACGCTCTGATGTCTTAGGATTCATTTCGCAGCATGCAAGACCTCGAAACCAGTTCATCACCCGCTGCCCGCAAATCCGAAATGCAAAAACCTGCAACAACTAAAGTTTACTAACTATTTGTACCTCAAAGCCTACAATGATTTTTTGCCAGTCTCCCGAAGCTAGCGTTTAGAGTTTTAGGGTTTAGACTAACTTCAGGTGTCTCGGGTCCAACGCTCACCGGCCAAAGTTTGCCAAATAATCCGTCCTGGATGGCGCCGCTCGATCCATTGGCGCATCGACTCGAATTCCTCGGCCAGAGGAATCTTATTCTGAGACCAGGGTTTACGGTTTTAGGGTTTAGGGTTTAAGGGTTTAAGGGTTTAAGAGTTTAGGGTTTAGGGTTTCCGAAAACAGGAAACTGTGGGATCCCGCTTACCTTGAAAGAGGCTATGCCGGGATCCGTCGGCGTATCTATGGCTGTATATACATGTTCACGTATATGCATATATATATATATATAACCTCTTCCTGCCTGATAACTCTCTATAATTAAACGAACTTACCAGAAAAAAAAAGTCCTGGAAGAGCATTGCTGAAAGTGCCAGGACTACCTTTAAAAGGAGGCCAGCTAGGATCCCTGCAATAATGATTTGGGGGGTGGGGTGGCGCTAGGGGCCCTTGATTTCCCAGGTTGTTCTGTGGTTTCTATAAAGGAATTATATGAAATCTGAATGCGAATTTAGTTAGACTTTTAATAGGTTGCAACTAGCTTCCAACTTGATATTAACCGGATTTTGCCGGGTTTGCGTTGGATTCTGATTGGATTACAGGTGCATTTACTCGGATTTCAAGTCGATTAAACCCTAACCCTAAACCTTACATCCTCAACCCTGAACCCTAAGCCCGGGACTCTGAACTCTGCAAAAAACCAAATAGATCGGTGTCGCCGACTGAGGCATGTACCCCAGCGACCTCGGCGGCGCCATGAAAGAAGACCTAAGCAGCTCCGTCTCCAACTGGACGGTTTTAGGGTTTAGGGTTTCAGGGTTTAGGGTCCAAGGTTTAGGGTTTTAGGGTTCAGGGTTTAGGGTTCAAGGTTTAGGATTTCAGGGTTTAGGGTTCAAGGTTTAGGGTTTCAGGGTTTAGGGTTTAAGGTTTAGGGTTTAGGGTAAATGGGGCTGCTTACTCTTCCACAAACAAGCACGGTTGCCTATATAGCCCCATATTTCACGCGACGATAGGGCCCGTGGCGGCTTCTTTCCTTGCTTGGGGAGAGGATGTTGCCCGAGCGCAACTTTACTTGTGATCCCCTTAACTGGCCTTGGGTAGGTTATCCCAGTTTTGGGTAAGTTTGTAAAGCCAACTAAGTCACGTGAACTTCCAAGTGTTGGGTGACCTTAAACCAAGAAACAGGCATAGTACACCAGTGTCTTTCCTTTTGGGGGGAGCGTGGGTGGAGTTGAGAGAAAGCCTGCTGTAGTCCCGAGGTTGTGTACTGTTGATACCAGAACCCCTGCATGACCTTAGCATACTATACTAACGTTTCCCATGTACAAGGTATTTAGGGTCATGCAGGATTTTCAGTATCCTCCGTAGTATGCAAGGAGAAGGAAATCAAACGGCAGATGTGATGAGACAAAATTGCTACATAGGAGCTCGTCTAAGTTGCAAAGGAGGACATGGGGAACACAAGGGGCTTCCATTCTTGAAGGCTCACTGCTTACATGTTGCTTTCTCAACTCACCCCTGAGAGTCCAAGTACCCAATAATCATATACTTCCCCAAAACCTGTACTATATTTCCTATTACCCAAGACCCAAGTACCTAACTATTGGGTACTTGGACCCTCTGGGTCAGAAGCTTGCCTAGAATACCGTTCCAGAGATGGAGCACATAAGTATAATCAGGGACCATATCTCAAATGTGTGGACCCGTCTTCCACGGATTTCGAAGAAATCTCTTACGCACTGCCAGCAATACATCTTTAGAAGCTCTATTGAAGTGTCTGATGTGAGGAGTGCTTTTGATAATTGAGCCCAATATTCTTCTCGTAAATATCAGAACCAAAAGGCGGAAATACTCCGCGATTTGGGGAATAGCAGAATAACCAAATAAACCACTACTCAAATGCAAAGTGACTTCCATGAACCCCACACCCCAAACCATGTGAAGCTTTGCACTACTTAGAAAATCCGAGTTACACCTGCTGCAACTTCCCTGTGACGAGAGGCTACTTGCCAATTTCTCCGACTTGGTCGCAATGGGTTTAGGGTTTAGGGACCTATGTAACCTGCCTTAGTGGCCCAAATAAACTGTCCTCAAAGTTCCCCCCAAACAAATTTATCTTACTTAGGTATTTAGGATTTAGAGCATAGGGCTTTCAATCAACAGAAGGACCTCAATATAGACCTTGAGAAACCATAATTACTTATAATCCTCATTATGAGGACTCCCAAAAGGCGATCCCTTCGGAAAGTCCCGCTTCACGTATCTCTGACGAGCAACAACAGGGCGGAGTCGCAGCGAGGAGTTTGTTTTGTCCTGCGAAACCACAGAAGTTTAGGGTCTGCATAGGTTTAGGGCTTAGGGTGAAACATAAACATTTTGTGGTTTGCAGAGTGGCGGAAAGGGAAGAGGAGCAGGAGGATCTGGGTGTTTGAACCTACTAAGCTCTGCGACTTCGAAAAGCCCCGAAGATATGGCAATGTCCATGAATAGGCCGGCCCAATGTAGACCACAAAATACTGTAATCCTTGTTTTAGAGATCCCTAAAAGAGGCACTTCCCCAATTTGGGGAACCCTAAACCCTAAACCCTAAACCCTAGCAGCATTCCAACATTGACAGCCCCACACCTTGGTTGATGGAAACCTAGCATCACTCAATGCACCCTACCTAGACCCCAATAAGTTTAGGGTTTAGGGAAGTTTAGGGTCTAGGGAAGTTTAGGGTTTAGGGAAGTTTAGGGTTTAGGGGAATATAGACCCTATTCCAATCAGGAGAATATTGGGGCTACATTGGGATAATGGAAAAGAAAATGGTGACTACCCCTAACCTAGACCCCAATAATGTAGACCCATGATTAAGGGGTTATATAGGGGGTATATAAGGGTGATATAGGAGTTATGTAGGGATAATGGAAAAGAATGGAAACTTCTATTTAGGGTGTAGGCTTTAGGGACCCATGATTAATACACCCCCTCCTTTTAAGGGCCTTAATGTTAGGATCCAATTACTATAATACCTACTTGGGGAGGGGGTTATTAATCCTACTTGGGGAGGGGGTTTATGAATCACGGGTCTGGGTTACCCTGCGCCCTCTGCACGGTACCTACAGTAGTTTGCGTAGAAGAAGAGATACCAGACATACAGTTAGGTGCTCTCCCCCTAAAGCCTAAGCCTATAGTATTTGGGCATCTACATCGGGGTCCCGCTATACATGGAAACTGCCATCTAACGTATTTAGGGAGGTGCTACAGTTCCTGCATCCACGTGGGGGAAGTGAACAGCTTAGTCTTGCTCACGCACTTGCCGGTTAGTTTGTAAGCGGAGCTCTTTGTATGAACTCTGAAATTCCGCCATACTCTATAGTAGTTTCCATTTCCTTTTCTATTCTCCCTAAACCCTATATAACCCCATTATAGTAGTTTCCATTTTATTTTCCATTATCCCCGTATTACCTTAAACCTAAGGCATGGCGCAGGACTAGACAATGAAGAATATGCTGCGGCAGGCTATTTTTGCTTTCCCCTTAAGGACGCAACTGATGGGGTTTTAGGGGCCAAATACTGTAACATTAATGGTATTTGGGACCTAAAGCCCTATTGTTTGGGTCCTGGGACCCTTAGGGTTCTTCTTCCTCACAAAAAAAGACAATGCAGTTGCGCACGCGCATACTGGCCCAGAGCTCAGAGCATAGGGATAGATAATAGGGCATAGAGTTGAGAGTTTAGGGTTTAGAGTTTAGGGTTTAGGGTTTAGAGCGTAGTGTTGTACAACTTATACGTAGAGTCCCCCTCAAGTCGATAGAATATGGGAGGGTATATGGGCATCTTGTTATGGTTTTGGGCCAATTCTATTTTCGATCTAGGTAATAAGGGATACTACTGTTGATGCTAAAAATCCTGCGTGACTTGAGTATACTCTAGTAACATCATTTCCAAGGCTTAGGGTACTTGGGGTCATGCAGGATTTTGAGTATCCACTGTATAGATACGGTGTTGTACAACCCTTACATTTCCTCTGCAGGAGTCCTGCCGACTAAGTATCAGAACCCCTAAATAGTAGTTTCCATTTTCTTCTTCATTCGCCCAATATGACCCCAATATAACCCTAATATTCGCGCCCGCTCCATTTGTTGGCTGTTGGCCATGGCATGGGATCCCCCGCTAAGTCATTGGGTAATTCCCAAAACTAGAATCCCATTTGGGTACCCCTAAATATTAGGTTCCTTTCAAGAGGATATAGGGCTTCTATAGGGATTATATAGGGTTTTGGGCTTGGGTTCCCAAAATTAGGGTCCAATTTTGGTATCCCTAAATATTAGGTGCCGTAATATATCCTATTACCAAGAGGGGTGTTGAGAACTACCCCATTAGGCTTCAGACTTGGTAATTACTACTTCCCTACCAAAGTAGGGGGACCGGAAACCACCAGACATAGGTCCTACACCCTAAGCCCTAACCCGTGAAAGTGTGCCTTCTGGTGTGGAATCATTCTGAGACAGAAGCCCAGGAGCCCGAAAAGTGAAATGGGCATATTTGCAGGTTGCAGGGTAGTGTGGGCTCTAGAAATGTAGAATAGGGTTCCGAAGTATGTTGCAGTAGAACCTATAGTATAGCCATACGTCATGTGGGGTTTCTCGCCATAGGGGAGCCCTAGAGACTTTCGGGATATGTTGGGATTACAAAGGTTCTCTATGTCCCGTTACGCAACCTCCCATCTGGGGCAACATCCTTGGAGGTTTGAAGGCTTCTGTACTCTCCGATCCTGCGCAGATCTGTTCGTCCGGAACGGCGTGCCATGCGAATGGATGTCTGCGCAAAGGAATTGGAGCTTGCAGGACGACTTGGATGGGCGTGCTACCTATCACACAGATACATCATAGCTATACTCACATCCTACCTACCGAGCTCTTCAGCATGCTTTCTTAAATGGATTTACCTTCTCAGTAACAGTTGGATAATAATTATAATATGGTTCTGTATAACCCTTAATAGGACCCCTAATATAGACTGTTACTGGGTGGGGGCAGTACGCAAGATTTACCTATCCGTGGGGTGAAAACTTTATTGGGACCCCGCCCCTCCAAGTACTCGGAGAGCCAGAGCTTGGATTCTGCAGATTAAGGGGTTTAGGGTTTGAGGTTTAGGCTTTGGGGTTTAGGGTTTAGGGTTTAGGCTTTGGGGTTTAGGGCTGAAGGTTTGAAACTTTCCCTTGGTGGCCTGACGTTGCCAGGGCTCAGGGCCATTGATCCTATCCCTCAAGGCCCCAAAAATGATGGAACAAAGCCAAGCCCCAAATCCCCCTAAAACCCTAAACCCAACCCAACATCTACAGCCCTCGACCTTAGACTCTATGCGAAAATCTTCAGCCCTAAGCTTTTCAACCCTGAACCTACTTGGAGGGTCAAGCGGGCTTAGTAAACAGGTTTATGGGCATAATTGAGATTATTCTATGGCTTATAGTGGTTACCCTGAAGATCCCTATGTCCATGTTTTATATATATATATATCCCTATATAATTCCCGCTTGTCCTTAAAGATTCCCGAATCCCTAAACCCTGAATATTTGCACCCTTAAAGCCTGCGGCCTGTTCCCTGCGGCAGCTGTGGCTTTTGTTTGCCTTGCACAGATGCCTGGGGTTTCACAGGTGGCTGTGGGGCTCCGTTTCTTCGTCTAGGGTTTCAGGGTGTAAAGTTGTGGGTTTAGGGCGCAAGGTGTAGGTCTTGGGCTTAAGACTCAGCGAAGATGAGAGCCCCCGCATAGTTTGGGTGTCTAATGAGTGCGACATGGATTTAAAAGCTACCAAGATGGCCAAAATGCATTTCCCCCTTAATAATGGAGAATCAAATGGAAAAGAAAATGAAAAATGAAATGGAAACTAGGGTATATATTGGGGTTATAGTAGGATTATTCAATTATTTCCTGTGTTACGCTGCCATCCAACTTCAGACTGGAGTTCCTGCGACCCTGCTTAGGGTCAAGGGTGTAGGGTTTACCTGCATGTCTCCATCATGCGTCTCGTCACCCCAGCAAGCTCTTATACCAACTCAGCGACAGGATTTTGAAAGTACTTCGTTCGGATGTTAGGATGCAATAGTAATGGGATTTAGGTTATCCGATGCCCCCAAGTATGGACACAATGGCTATCATATGACTTTGATAGGGTCCTCAGTATACTTGCGAGTTCCCAACATCCACCTGGGAGCGCGAGACCCCTATATACAAAGGTACTGTATCACTGGTTCGCACATCTAATGATCTGATGCACAGAAGCCTTCAGCCATAAACCTGGAACGTCAGACTCCCCTTGCCAGCCCAGTTTCCTTGACACTCCATTGACTGGGGGTTGCAGGGGGTGGGGTTTTAGGGTTTAGGGGTTAGGGTTTAGGGTTTGGGGCTTGAGGTTTAGGGTTGGGGTTGTTATGTACGCAATGAAGAAGAGGATCGTAGGCACCCTGGGGCACCACCTAAAGGTTTTGTACAACTGCTGTGGACGGAGGAAACTCTTGCACCGACAGTTTTTGGGGGATCCTAAGTGGTGCAAGAATTCCCCCGTCCACCGAAGTACAGGGATGTATTCCTTCACTCCATGCTCAGCATCATGGAGGTGATGGTCTGAGGCAGAGTATGGCGGAATCATACGGGCGTTGATCTAAAGGTCCTTTGGGGACATTATTTAGGGATCCTGTACGTCTAGAAAGGAAGATGTTTAAGGGAATTGTCTTCCACCTTGGCCGATTTGGCTGTGGATAAGGGATGAGGTAAGCGATGAAGCATTTTGGGGGGCATTGGGGCCCCCGACTTATGCAAACTCCGTTCTCTCGCTGCTTTAACTTCAAGTCCCCGCAATTCGTGCACTGTGTGGACCTGACTTGTCACTCATCTGTTGTAAGCAGACACTTGTGCATGCCGACCAAGGTCACCAGCAAAATCTTGGTCCACTCGCGTAGGGACAACCTTGATGATTTGGGGATTTACAGTCAAACGAAAGGCTAAGGCTTTCTCTTGAATATCCCGCCTTCGCCACCTACCATATAAGCCGTGGGCAGGCTGAGGTGCTACTTTCGGGGATTCCCCAATGTTCTACAATTAGGGGTTGCTTCGTGGAGGCCCCTAAAGGACTATAATATGTGCGGTATATAGGGCCATCGCGCCATGCATAGAAACTCTGGTATCCTACAATAGGGCTTCCAACCTATTAACTGAAGCATAAAGGATCCCAATCTTGGCGCACAGACAGGTGATGTTTTGAGCTATAGTCTAAACTCCTATTATCTCCCTTAGTAACCCCAACATTACTCCCCTATATAATCCCCCATATAACCCCCTTTAAGGAGTTTAGACCCTAAACCCTAAACCCTACTTGGAGGCCTTTAAATCCCCTAACTGGGCTTATAGGGGTTACCCCAATTATAAGTAGGGTTATAATCCCAGTTATAAGCAGTTACTAAGTCCCATGGGCCTCCAAGTAGGGTTTAGGGTTAAGGTCTTGCTGGATTTTCTCATCCGCTGGTTGCAGAAAACGTTTCTGTCTTGGTTGAACGGGCAACGTTCA
>CAJNIZ010020225.1:48798-87329 GCA_905231905.1 Symbiodinium pilosum | reverse complement strand
AAAAATGTGTTTAAACGCACGGCCCGTCAGGGGCGCCGTCACCATGTTTGTGGGTGCATAGAATCTTCAGCAATGGATTGACTTCCTGAAAGTCTTTCCCTCGAAGTGAAGAGAAAAGAAGGCCTCAGACAGGGCAAGATGCAGCAATGCTGGCAGACTCGCTGGCACTCCGAAACAGGAAGCTCTCCCAAGGGTCCATGGAGCTGCTAGTATATAGCTGGGCCACCCTACAGGCAATGTTGTGGAGAGCCCCTTTGGGACTCAGCATGTACTATACATCTACAACCCTCAACCCTAAACTCTAAATCCCCATAATGTTGGCCTTGAATTCCGCTATGATGTGTTGTGGGGCCCGCTTGTTCTAGATAAGGGGTAACGATGTGCTGTCCGCTTTAATGTGTTTTGATTTTGGGCCCCTAGACTAACAGGAAGGTTTTCAATCCTCTGTGACCTTAAAAGGCATGCCTCTCAAAATCCTTTTCCAACTCGTCCTTCAGAGCTTTAGATCCTGAATCCAGATACCAAGTCGAAAGCCTGCAGCCCACCAGTTTTATCTAAACCCCTTTCCTAAACCTTAAAACCCTAAACCCCTAATCATGTGAGCCAGAGTCTAAACTCCTAGTATCCCCCTTAATAACCCCTATAGTAATCTCCTATATAATCCCTTATATAACCCATTTAAGGAGTTTAGACTATAGCTCATGTGGGCAAAGTCGGGGTAGTCAGACAGCCCATTGAATTCGCTTTCATGCCCCTTGTTTCGATGTCCGATTTAATCTGAGGGTTTAGGGTTTAGGGTTTGAGGTTTAGGGTGGCGGTCCTGGGCCCTGCAGGCTTCGAGGCTAGAATAAAAGGATCTTAAAAGGCAGCTCTTTTAAGATATTTTCCTACTTTCACTTCAGACTGTCAAAGATAGCTACCTAAAAAATTGCTGAATCTTGCATCTGAAGCCAAAGAGTTGGGGCCGAGACCATTACTTTTTAAATCAATCCTCAGAGCCCCCAAACCCGTGGGAAGTTTTGACGGGCCATATTGAGGGACAGTTTATCCATTTTCTGGGGGCCCTATTGTTAGGGGTCACCCAACACTAAAACAGGACCAACATGAACACACAACCCCTAACCCCTAAACCGCATAATAGTGGTGGCCCTTCGGGTCTGACGCCTAAAGCCCCATGCTTTGTGTCACAATTTCCCCACACAGCCTCGCAGAGCACAGCGTACCGAACGCTGATAGGGTTTAGGGTTGAGGGTTAGGGTTTATAGGGGTTAAGGGTTTGGGCGTTTAGGTTGAGGGGTTTACGGGTTATAAGGATTTAGAGATGAGGGTTCGGGCTTTAGGTTTTGGGTGGAGCAAGCAACTGACTGTTTGCTAGTAAGTAGGGATGATGGGGAACCCAATGGAAAAGCAAACGACACTGAAGCTTGGGGCTCATAGGGATATGTGGTCTCTAGAGTTTCAGAACTGCGTACTGGTTGTGAGTAGGGAAGGGAGATGTGGATCCCTGTAGAGGCAGTAGAATAGTTTCCGTATTCTTGCTACTCCTTCCTTCTCATGCCTTACAAGCACCCAGCAAGACAAGGGCGTACTGCCTACCCACCTATCCCTAAAACCTGGAAGCCTGCATTGCACCCCGAACCCAAGGTTCTGGTTTCTAGACGCAGCCCTAGTCATCATCAATTGTAGCTCAGGTGCATTGTGGCTGTGTGGTACGGCACTGTCTCTTTTATCATCCTTCCACCTGCCGAAGGTGTAACATTGGCGCTGCCAACAGGGCTGCCAATAGGGACTTGGGCTGTGGAATGACCGAGGATTTTCAACGAGCGTTTCCAACTTCACTTAAGGGACGAACCTACCTCGTGAAGGTACAGGTGCAGCAGGCTGACTGGTTAAAAGTTGAGGGCCGATGCTGACCTATCCCAGGGAAGCTGCCTTTGATTTTCCATAGCAGCTCCTTCTATTCGCACATGCTGAAACAAGCAAGAAAGAGTCACAGTCCTCAAACAATCTTTATGTTTCAGGATGTAGACATCTTCTCCTGAAGCTGCTTTTCAAAAGCTTTTTAAGCAAATCCATCACAGCTTGTCCTGCTTAGGAACTTGCTTTTTCAAGATTTACTCTGACTCAATAAGACGTGAAGAAAACACCCTTTTTACCATGTAATGTGGGAACATTTTAGAAAGGGCTACGCAGGGACTATATTCTTATTGCCTACAAGCACCAGCAAGTGCGATACCGAAGCCTGAACCAATCAGTGCTTGCCTTTAGGGGCACTTTGAAAAGAAGGGATCTTCCCTTTTAGAATAAATGGGCATGGGTTCCTGATTAAGAAATACTTAGAGGACTATCCTAAACTTGTATAAAACTATCAAAGAGACCCTTGGTCCCTTTGATATTGAAAGTAGTTTACATGGGGTTCCAGTTATTTTGTTTGTGGGGGTAAGGGCTCCCATTGGGGGCTCCCGGAGGCGAGCAATAACTAGGACGCTAGAACCCCCACAAAAAACTTAGCAGGGGAAGGGGATGGTAATCTCTTCCCTCTAAGAATGCCCCTCCCAGCCCCTACTCAATGCCCACCCTGCCCCCCGCTGCAATATAGTAACATTGTATACCATGTATACCAAAGTAGATATTCATCATTGAAAGGCTGGCTAGGGCTTAGTATGTCGGGCAGGTGAATACGTCTACACCCAAGCCTTCAAGCCTACACGATCAAAGAGCGGAGCCCAAGCAAGTTTAGGGTTTTCGGAACCATGGGGCATGATGGAGGACTTGCAGGCAAGGGCTATCTGGAGGGATCCCTCAAAATAGCATCCATCCCCCCCACTTAAGACACTGTAGATGTGATAATATATACACATGTATACTACGTACATGTTTATGCATACATGTATACAGAGCGAGGGCTCCTAAAAGATCCGCAAACATGAAGGACACTGCCGAAAACTGAAAACCCACTATATACTTCTACATATCCATATAGTTCCCTTAAGTAGATAGAATATGGAATTGACCAATATCTTAATACGATCCCCATATACCTCATATTCTATCTACTTAAGGGGGACCATACTATACCCTAAACACTAAACCCTAAATAGTAGTTTCCATGTTCTTTTTCCATTATCCCCATACAACCCCTATAAAACCCCATATTCTATCTACTTAATTGTGGGGGACTATAACCCTATTATACTATAGTAGTTTTCCATTGTCCATATATAAAACCCCATATTCTATCTACTTAAGGGGGACCATACTATACCCTAAACACTAAACCCTAAATAGTAGTTTCCATTTTCTTTTCCATTGTCCCATATAACCCCTATAAAACCCCATATTCTATCTACTTAATTATGGGGACTATAACCCCCTAGATATAACCCCAAAATACTATAGTCGTTTTCCAGAATCCATATATAAAACCCAATGTTCTATCTACTTAAGGGGGACTATATCCTCAACTTTGAGCTCCCAGCCGGCTGATGGCGACTTGACAGATGGCAGGCTTCCACAAGCCTGCACTGGCACTGGCGTTATCCACAACAGTAATTATACAAAGGTATAAGTTATGGCTTGGGTTTCCCTACCTTGCTCCAAAACAGTATGATAAACCACCATGCAATCGAGTGTTTGTTTTTCTTGTGAATCTCCATCCAGACTCTGCAGGGCAACGTTGTGTTTCGCCGATCTCTCCAAATCAGCTTCTCCCAGTCCATGACCAATGCCGTTTTCAGAAAAAAAAGGAAACACTTTCGAGAGTCAACAAGGACATGTGGTCATCATCAAGGGATTCCATAGAAGCAGGCTTCCGAAACAGGATGTTCAAGTTTCTATTGCCTTAAATATTGGTTCTCAGCATCTGCAAAAGCCCTCAACCTGTCCGGCTCTTGCTAATATCCTTATGACCTAGCCACGTGTCTTGTGTCCCCCAAAACAACATTGCCCCAGAGCCAAAAAGGAGAACCCTGAAGAGATTCCACAGGTGCAAAGCACGGCCTAAACGACGCCAAGAAATCAAGCTCAGGCTAACGAATGCAGAAGAGGGAGGGTCCAAGAGTAAGCTCAGAAGGTACTCTTGTGCTATGGCTTCGGTGCTACATGCCAGAAGGCACTTAGGGGGCTATCTTGCAGATTCTACCTCCTGTTGCAGGAGTATATTATGTGTGCTAATACAAGGCTAAATTGGCCCACAGAAGGCTTGTCTAGCCAAAGCCCGTGTACAAATGAAGGCTCCCATGAGCTTATTCCAACCCTTGTCGCTTGGAGTTATTGATCTTGCTCAGCCTACGCACTAGTTAGTCACTAGTTACTAGTTGTACGTGCCCTATGAGGTGAGCCCTCATCTGTTGCCAGCAAGAAAAGCGTAACTTCACCAAGCCTTCATGCCTACTCATACCTTAAGTAACTTCATGGATGCACACCGGATTTCAACAGTTTGCCTCACCTCCAAGTTTAAACCACACGCACGCCGAATCAACAATAAATGAGCCCCATATCCTTCAAATCCGGAGGCGCGCTTCTATCTGTGTGCAACCAATTGGCGTGTTGCAGCACAGCCGTGTGGGCAAAGACGCTGGCGCCTTCAGCTGTCACCTTGGAAACATGCAAGCAGTACAGATGCTGCATGTGTTCTCAGCCTTGGGGAATTAACAGCAGATGGGAGTCTCAAGGGTACTGTGTGGGTTTGGGTACATTAGTTTGTAAAGACTACTCAAGGCACTCAAGCCAGTCTCTCGGGATAAGGTTTTCTTGGTACTGGCAGAAGTTTGGGCCAGAGAGTTTCAGGTGCCTCGTCATGCTTAACCTCTGGCCGGGCAAAACTACATGTTGCAGCATACCTAGAGGCGTGAACCCTACCAATTGCGTTGTACCCTAGACCCTACACCGTAAACTCTAGACCCAAAACCCTTAGCCCTAAACTCTAAACGCTAAACCTTAAACCCTAAAACCCTATACCCTGAACCCGAAACCTGAAACTGTGTATAAGATCCAGCAAGAACCCCGACAATGGCCTTCAGGTAGCCCAGGATGAAAGGCTTTCTTGAGCTGGTAATGTATGTCTATATATATATATATATCATCTACACATGTATGTATATGTATATGTGAGCTACAGAGTCTAAACTCCTAGTATCCCCCTTAATAACCCCTATAATACTCCCCAGCCTTGAGGTGCTAAGGGGTTGGTCTTAAGGCGCCAATGGATAGGCATTAATCCGCTAAGACATTAAGGTTTATAATGATAACCCAGGATGGAGAGGCTTAGGGGTTCACCTGCTGAATTGGTAGGGCAAAACCATGCAGGAGTGATGCTAAGAACATCCGTCACTGCTCCTCTCGGAAACGGGAACGGCTTCTTTTCATTAAACTCCAGTCTTTCGGCGACATCACCTGACCCCATGGTGGAAACATACTACCACCCCAACATGCTCATGTCAAAAAACAATTTCTTTGAAAACTGCTAGTTACTACACATAGCCTCAAAGAGTACATAAGGGAAACTATCTGAAATGAGACCTTAACTCTTCAAGGGAAGAAGGACCTGTCTCAGAGGCGCACCAAAAGGGCACGACAGTGTCGACACATTCCCAGACATGAACAGCCTACATCCATATTGAATCTGGTTTTCTCGCTTGGACCATGATTTATAACCCTCGATCCTGGACTTTACCTTGTTCCAGGAAGCTCAAGAATGACCGAAGAATGCAAAATTGATACAGGGTCCAGTACAATACTACTAGTGGCCACAGAATCAAACGCAGCTTGGCATGTGCCAGTGGCATGGGCGCTACAGACCAAAACGAAACCCATATTCCCCGGACTCACATTTCTGGCCTACGTATCATGGCAAGTGTACTGAGCAAGGTCAGTGGGAACGATAGTCACTTGTGGGGGCCTTCCCCGCAAGAGCCCCAAGACATGCGAAGGCACGAACTCAAAGTCGGCAGCCGTCTCATCTTGAAGGATGCGTTCCTTACCGAGTTGGCTTTTAGAATGAGCATGGGATGCCAGCTGGGATCCTAAACTACACTGTGAAGCGGTGTAGTTTTGGGTAAAGACTCATCAAGCTGAGCATTCGTGTAAGCAGGATGTGAGGGAAGTGGCGAAATCCTCAAGACGACCCTTAGCCCTTATAACCCTATCATTCAAGGTTTAGGGTTTAGGACTTCCACGTGTCTTAAATTTGACTCTCCTTTCCTAGGCATGTTGATTTCCCTTTCCGATCCCTTCACACTGAACGCTCCATCAGAACAAGACTGGAACGAGTGATGCCTTGTAACATAGCTCATGATGCCTATTCTCACGATCAACCTTCGTCATAACTCCCATAAGCTCTTGCCCATTCTCAAGTTTGAGAGGACTCTGGGTCAAAATTTCTCGAAATATAAATCCTTCCTTCAGATACATTTATACAGACTCTATAAGAACGTATCAAGTCTGGCCGAAGAAGCCCAGAGGAGCGGGACCATTTCCTCAGGCGAGTCTTGCTTAGTGTGTTCCCGTCGAATCCAAGTACTCCAATTTAGGGTCTAGACTTTGGGTTCCTGCCCGCAGGGAACAGGCTCATCAAGAATGCTACTGGTGGCCTTTAAATTCTGGATAAGGATGCTGTTGTCAACCACGTTTGTTAAGAATTTGCGGGCTCAGTATTTATGTAATTCACTGCGAAGCACACACGAGAAGGGAAAACAAAAGCCGAAGCAACCAGAAACCGCAAAACCCTGAGCCTTGGGCAATCGAAAGTGCAAAGGAAGGCAGAACACCATTTGATTTTTCAAGTTGTGACCTTGACTGCCAGTCAGCTCAAAAAGCTCAACCAGCGACAACTCGACATGCATGTAAATATCTACCACCAGCGCAACATGTACTGTAGCTCTTTGACACGTCTTGACAGCAACGTCATGGGCTTCCCAACCAACCCCTCGACCTTCCGACAATTACGGAGATGCACTCTTCAACGAGCCGCTACTTCCTGTCCCATTATATGGTAGTTTCCATTTTATTTTTGCATTATCCCTATGTAACCCCAATATATACCCTATAATCCCTATAATCCCTATAATCCCTATAAGGGGGCCCTACTGTTAACCATCCTGTTTGGCCTTGAGGTCTGTGGGTAAATCTGAAGAAGATTAGGGTTATTTATATTGGTGTTCTGTTGGGATAATAACGGAAATAAAATGGAAACTACTTTTTAAAGGTTTAGGGTTTAGGGATATTGAACCACAAGAATGGTTCCTGGTGATCACAGGAGTCCGCGCCCTTGTTCCCAACTATCCTTTTCCTCATGAGTAACCCTGTCACATGAGCTACTACTTGTCCCAATTCCGTTTTAGAAGATCACCACCCAAATTACTGGTTAAGGCAAAAGGCAAAGGCACAGTTGATTGCATTTCGCCTCTGGCTCAGAAGGAGAGATCACAGGATCTCTCATCATCAAAAACATTGAGGCCCTTGCTCGGAAATCATGTAAGGAACCTCTGCAGCCCCGATATAATGTCCCACCCTGAAATACCTGAAATACGGGCATTCAACGTAATTTGTCTTGGGAACAACGATCTTTTTTTTTGCTTTAAGGATGAATCAAGCAACAGGTAGAGCTGGCTGATTTACGGAATTAGTTGCCACAGAAAGTCAGGTAGGAAGGACGATGTCATGTTGGATATGAACAGTTTGGGGGCCCATGACGTCACGGAAGCGAAACATGAACTCAAGCAAAGCCTGCATGGCCTTCCACGGGACCTAAACTGCGTCCGCAACTCTGCCCTGACAGGTAGCAATGAGGCTACACTGGGAGATATTGTAGCTACTTATATATAGCCTTGCACGAACCTCCAACCATCAGGGAGCCTATGCCGCAACTTGCACGCCCAGCCGCCCGAACAGACACGCGATGGATAGCGGGCGGTGGTTGCGCCGCAGTTAGGACCTCCCTGAAGACCCGCAGCCGATACCTGAAAAGTTTCTCCACGGCAAGCCTAATGTGTAATAGTTTGGGTTCTGCGCCACTTTGCATTACCCCTCGGGTGCCATTGCCTATCGGCTATGACGGAGTTCTCTAGCGGAGGCTCACCGGCTTGTAGTGAGGATAAGGGTTGACATTCTTGGAATCAAGCACTCTGTGCACTGGTGTAAAGCCGGGCCCGAAGTATCCAGAAATCATCACGGGGCCTGCTGAAGTCTTGGTCAGAATGCTATTGTATGTGCTACAAGATACACCCTGCACAGCACAAATTCAGAGCAGGCTTCGGGCTCACGTTGAGATTAGATGCTCTGGCTTTTAAGGCCCCACGAAGAGCTACCATATCGCTGAGATAATGCTCGGCACAAAATCTTCGCCTGCGAACATGGCATTTTCAATAGAACATGCGAAGTTCGCCTGGGGGAAACATCAGAGCCTTTCAGGACAGATTTTGCCCCTGACCTTCATCCCGAACTTGTTGAAAAATCCTCCAGTAGCCCACAGACAGTTGGGGACTGGGAAGCCAACGCTGTATAGATCCAGGTGCGCTGTCAGGGCTTTAGGGTTCTACGTAAGAAAACCAAATTGTCATGTCTTCCCCTGTCATCCCAGCGTCATCGTTGTGCTCTGCTGGGGGTAATCATTCCTCAGTGGCTCTGGAAAACGGTCCTAGCAAAGTCGTTAGTGGAAATCGATCAGTTAGGTACAAAGCCCAGGGCTGGAGGTCAAAGATGGAGAAGACACACGATACTCAATGAGTTGAGGCCATTAAGGGGCAGGGTTCTTCAAACAAGGCTGGAACCTAAAAGAAGCAGCTCCGCGACAAATTAATATTCAGGTGTACATCATAAGCTGTCGTAACTACAGCGCACTTGGTACAGCAGGCTTTTTAACTGCGAGGCATCGCAAACCAAAACCTCCACTACTATAGCATATGATGGTGACAAACATGTAAACTGGTATGGTCTCATTGGCTGTTTCCACGTTACATCATGACTCAAGCGCAACGTGCTTTCAGAATTTGCAGCTGGATAAGCTTTGGGCAAGCGACTGAATAGTCTGCTAGTCCTTGCAGAGCTAGGCTCCTTTAGCTTTCCAGAATCATCCCCACTAAGCCGGCGAGAGCTCTCCAGAATATTTCCCTGGAACGGGACCGTTGTACTTCTGGGGCTCCATTTGAGACTCCATCTTAGCTTGGGGGGACATACTCAAATATACTGTAAACCCTGAACCCTAAACTCTAAACCCTAACCCTGAACACTAAACCCTGAACCTCAAACCCTAAATGCTGGGCCCTACACCACAAGCCTCAGGCCTCTTGCGGATCCCTCGCGGCACCACAAACTGAAGAATCTCATATTCCCAAACAGTAGGATGTAGTTGCCAATGGGCACTCCAAATATATATATATATGTATATGTAGACACACATATAACCTGTACCGGCACAGACTTCTATATTGTCCATGCCAAACCCTAAACCCAAAGCCACCAAGACCATGATAAGCAACCATCTTGAAAGTGGCAGGTTCCATTTCATTTTCCATATTCTTTTCAATTTGAGCCTCCATTATCTGGTAGCACCCCAATCTCTACCATACACCCCCAAACCCTTGGCGGCCCAAGACTCAAGTAACCCATATCCAACGCATTGATGACCAGAGACAGGGCGGAGTTACCACCCAGGACCTTTGCATTAGGTGCAGGGTCTACTTCGTACCTATCAATCATATGTTCAGTAATAACAAGAATAGTAATAATAATCTATGTTTTATAGTAATAATAACAATAATAGGAATAATAATGATAACAACAACAATCAGAAAGATAATATAGGATTTATGGTTTCCGGGGATGAACCGACAATCAACTAGAAAATGACATGGAAACACGTTGTACATACATGTGTATATATATATATAGGGTTATAGGGATGAGTGGTGTGACAATGGAACCGAAGTTTTGGCATGCCGTTATTATTGCTCAGAGCCCAGGTGGACTGTTTCTTGCTTCGTTTAGGCTTGCGAGTAACAATGCTGGTGTGCCAGCCTGCTCTAAGCTCAGGTTTAAGACATGTGGTTGGCCTGCATCTGGGGAGTGCAAGGCAGGGAGTGCTAGGTTTAAGGAAGGCAAGTAAATAGGTACATTCCATATCACTTGGCCGGTTTTTTTGAGACCATAAATGGCAGATGGGGTTGGGAGGCATAAGCCCGAAATGCTGAACCTTCAACGTTGGCTGCAGGTGTCTCGCTTGTTTTTCACCTTCCTGGCTCGGAGCTTTTGTATTCTGACGTCGTATCACGCCAGTCCACTCGCCATAATTCTGGCCCTCCCCCACCCAGAGCAAAATTCACAATATGGTAGTTTATATAGCACGGAAAGTTGGTCATCGGGGGTGGAGGCTTTCATTATTGGGAAGACGAGAACCTGTTGAGTAGGAGCTGCAAAACAGATTGATATGGACATGGTAAGTGTTCCGGCGATTGTGGGGCAAGCATATTAGGGTTCAAATCGCGGCTCATGTCGTCGCAGCCAAAAACGGTAGGTTGACAAAATGATGGTCCTTTCCAGGTGCGCAATGGACAATTAATCTGACATCCCCGTCTAAAGCTTTCCCAATATTATGGGTACTTTTTGAAGGTCTCAATAGTAAGGACCATAGCCTTTGGGGGTCTATATTGGAGTCCCCCTATCTAGGGATACTACCATACATACCTCCCAGCTCTCAGTCAAGAACAAAGATTTCAATCTGGCCAAGGCCTAGCTTGCAGGAATACGCGATCCATAGGGGCTTTGGATGGGATTCTTTAGGGCATATCGTAGGAGCTGCATACGTAGCTTATACTGTCAACAGCCAAACAACAATAATTGCTATTGCTTTACCAGGTTTTGGCACACTAAACTTTCAATACCTGTCGTCCTACGATGCTTTGCCGGAACCCTCGAATGAACGCTGAACAACTTTGTTTTCGTTTTTGGATGGGATCCTTATCAGTCGCCCGTTCTAGATCGTTTTTTGGGGGAGGGGGAGGGGGCTATCTTTCTAAATTTGGTCTTGTCCATGTCTTGGTAGTTTTATCCCTGCCTGACGGTGGCTCGTACATGATGATAAAGGCGGTCGCTCACATGAGCCATAATGAAAACTCCTGGCAGCCCCCTTAATAACCCCGATAATGCCCTGCTATATAACCCCGTTTACGGAGTTAGACTATAGCTCATATGGGGATCATGTAGGGTACACGCTGACAACAGCACCCTAGGCCCAACATCCACCAACATTGAACCACTTGGTCTCCCCCTCTTACTCATACCCCCATTTAGTAACCATAATCCTTAATTGGCGGTTTAGGGTTTGAGGTTTATGGCCGCAAGAAAAACACCGACATTCCCCCAGAATACCACAGAACACCGTTATCCGCATTTAGGCGCCCTTGGCTTTCGGAAACCCTCAGTGAAAGCCCTAGCCCAAATTTGCTGAAGCAGGCCGAAACACAAGGTCCTCCCATGGAAACTCGATCCACCATTCGCACCTGGCCGGATTGCGACATTACAGGAGGTGCGTTGCTACAGAAGGATGTAAGGGACTAAGCTGATCGAATTTGGGCTTGGAAGCATGCCAGACCACAATTCTCGCAAAAAAAATCAGCAAACATATTCAGGGCTCTGGGCTGCGCATTGTCTGCTGGGGATACGAGCTGTGAATGTCTGGATTTAGACCAAGCTGCTCAGGGGCCAAGCAGCATGCCGAAGCGAAAAAGAACTATGGATGAACAGAAACAAACTGCTGCCTAAGCCTAAGCAAAGGTTCACCGAGCAAAGATTGCATACCCCGACCTGCAAAATGAATTCGAACAAAAGTTGGAATTCAAGTTGCGCGTTCCTATTCTTACAAAACCTGCGCAAGTCCTTAGCCTTGAAAACCGTCTGCTGGCAAGGTCTATCTATTGGTCAGCTTGGCTTGGTACAGTCCGAGGTGCCATGCCCTTCGTGTTGAAAAATGCTAGACACAGCTACTATCCTCCGGGCCCTGAAAGGGCAATGAAATTGAACCACCGCACCATTTGAAAGTTGGAATCTGGTCACAAGAGTTGCAATATGTCCGGCAATCCTAATATAGTAGTTTCCTTATATTACCCCAATATATCCCGAATATAACCCCAAGACTACCCTACATTAGATTCCATGAAGCTCCCTTTAAAACTGCTTGCCTTTCCCCATGCAATCAATTGCCATCCAAATGGGGATCCGGATTTCCAAGTCCCCCCCTAACATCCCCACAAGAGGCTTCGGTGCCAAGGACACCGAATCCCCAAACTAAATCTCAACGCCAAACCCCTAGACCTACAACCACACACACTTCAACCTAAACTCCTGAGTTAAAGACTTACACTTAGGAGTTTAGGTTTAAGTGTTCAAAGAATCCTTTACCTTGTCTGCTGATATGGGGCTATATAGGGGTTATATAGAGGTTCTATTAGGGTTATATAGGGGTTATATTGGGTTATACTGGGTTAATGGCAATTAAACTGCCACTTTACCTAGGGGGTGCGTGATGGTCTGGTCTCGCGCCGAGGCTGATCGCCCACTTGGTGAGGGCCACTTTACCTGGATATAAGTCTAATATCGGGCTGTGTAGGTTTTTTTGGGTTAGGTCTCAGAGTGTAGGGTATTATAGCGGTCAGGGTTTAGGGTCTTAGGTTCTGGGGTGCAGCTTCTGACTATCACATGACTCTAGCAGGCCGCGGAAGTTCTGCATTTCTCTTCTTTTTGGTCTACAGGCCTCTGGAACTTTCAAGTCCGTAAGGGACAGACGGCAACAGAAACGGAGGTCTATTGGCGAATGCTCATATCTGCTTCGGAGCGCAGCAAGGTCAAACGTGTTGCGGGAACCCAAGGAGAATAATACCTCATTATCACCAACGAATCTCCAGAGGTTTTTGCAATGCAGTCAACATCACAAGTCCTAAGCATCCGGCCCCGATACACCCTAAACCCTTAACCCTAACTTCCACCTCCCAGTGGCCATCAGGGGCCTTTTCAGTTCCATGTCAGTTTACAGGAGTGCACACCACCCAGGAAAATCAAGTGCACTGTAGTTGGTAACCCGTGCTGGGTTTGTCGCTGAGGGTGCAGGGATGAAGGATGTATCTGCCGGCTTCCTGAGCCTAATGATGCAAAATGATGAAGGGATAAGGCTGCAAGTCTAGGGAGTTCTTGGGAACAGTCTAGCTATTCGGGGATTATCATTAGGGGGCTGCAATATAAGCCCTGTTCAGACTTCTGGGGGTCTGTAGCATGCCCCAATTGAAGGTCGCAAGTATCTGCAAGAAGACCGACAGGAGTTGGTCAGGAAATTCATCCCCTCTTGCTAATAATGAGCCCCCCGCCTATAATACGTAGCCTGCCCATTTCCTTGCCTGGCTCGCAGAAAGTCCCCCCAAAAGAGCCCAAAATGCAGCCAGGCATCGTTCAAACATCGAGTCAGATGCCTCCCAGACCTGACCTCCACCAGGATAAGCTTCTTCTTGGAGGGTCATGGGGACTTAATAACTAGGTTAATAATGGGGATAATTGGGGTTACTATATGGGTTATAGGGGTTATTAACCTACTTAGTAAGTCCCCCTGACCCTCCAAGTTGGCTAGGGGGTTTCCAAGAATTGAAGGTCTTCTTTGTATATTCTCATAATGGGCTTATGGTGTTTCGGCGTCTACTCTGGGGCCCTATTCATGGAAGGCCCAGTTTGGATCAGGGCTCTGAGGGCTTTGGTTTTGACGTTCAGGTTGGAGGCAACGGCAACGTGGGTAGAGCTTGGGGTCGTTCTTTGGAGATCCAAGTTTTCTTGTCAGGGTTTTTGAAGGGTCCGTGTGATGCGTTCAGCCAGGGTGTAGAAGACTGTGGCAGTACTGCTTCCTTCTTTGGGAAACCTAATTTGGCTCCATTACGAGGAGTATGTAGCAATATCCTCCTCACCTACAGCTCTCCCTAATACGGGGACGGGTTCGAAAATATCGAAAATGAAAGGACAAAGCGAGTAGAACAGGTTTTTAGTTAGATTTGCGGCAGGTTATGCCATAGCTGTCGCCATTAGTTAGGAAAATGCCGTCAGCAAACAGTCTTGGTATTTATTTGACCTCCTATTTGGCAGGGTTGAGAGTGAAACATCGGCCCATCCACCGGTTCCAGTTTGCTAGATGCCCAACGCGAGACCTCACTACTGAAGAAAGGCATCAGATACTTGAGATGTTTTTCTCAATGATGCAGCGGACCTTGAAATGGACGGCAAGTGCAGCTGCTTTACCTTTCAAAAGGCCTCTGCCTCTGTTCGAACAGTATACTCAACCGTGCAGAACATGGGCCCTTCCTAAAGCATAAAGATGGCACTTCAGCTTTACCTACACCTACAATTCATTTACCTCAGCTACATGCCCCACCATAAATCCTGAAATTTCTTCCGAAACAAAGGTTGAAACCATCTGAGGATCTACATGGAAGTTTCCCAGCATGAGGGTCCACGGTATGTTCCCCCATGAAATATACTCCTTACAGTAGTAACCACAAAAGGCCAAATTTGGGAAATCCTAATCTCGATGACAAACCATATAATCCCAGATTCCTTTTGATTTCCCGCGTTTTTGTTCATTTGTTTTTCTAGTACAGTATTCCGGCTATGCACACCTATTGCCTGAATAGTATCTTCCATGTTCTTTTGCTTTATCCCTATAATTCCCCATATATACCGTATACAACCCCTACTTTTGAGAACCCCGCAACTACAACATCCATACCCACACCCGATCCAAGATCTCGAATGGATCATTCTGCAAAGCCCCATTGAGACAACTAGAGCTCCCAAGACTGCCCCCCAGGACACATAATCATAACGAGTACCTAGGCCTGACTAGAGGGTAGTTGGCGGGTCCTTGTATTTAGCGCATGCTGTAAGTTAAACTATGTTGACATGTTCGGGAGCAAAACTGGCAGGAGTACAATCACCGGAATGCCATTTGGGAATAAGTCTGAATGGCCAGCCACAGAGACAACTTTCCCTATCAAATGGCAGCTATGGGGTTCTATGTTAGTTTGGGGGAGGCCCCTGTTATATTTGGAGAGGGATTTCCGCAGTCATCTCGTTCGCTGGATAGTGCGTCTAGCATGTAACTTCAATGTCAGCCCTCATGATCATCGACCTTGCTGCTCAGAATGAACAATACCTTGCAAATAGCTCCCATATATTGAGCTACAGTCAATACTTCCCAGAAAATCACTGGACATGGGTTCCTTATAAGGGACTATATCAAGGACTATACTAAACTACAAGAGGGACCCATATGTCCACTGTGAAGAGTCCGCTAATAAGGTTAATCTTGATAGTAGCTGAAATCACCAAATATCATACTGACGTTTCCCGAAACGAGAAGAAGTCCTCCGCCATACTCCCAACCTGAGAAACCCCCCTTGCTTTTGCCATTTCCTGGACTCAGTACTGTAGACCATGAACACCCCGAAGCCCTGGAGAAATCCTCCACGGTATAAGTTCTGCAGCACGGCACCTGACAGGATCGCGAGGAGGGGCGTGCCCCATGTTTCACTCCGCTGCTGCCAGTCGAACATGAGGCTTCCTTGGCTTAGGGTGTAGGGGGTTTTAGGGGCTTGGTGGCATTGTTGTTAGATAGTAGCACACAAGTCTCTTGCTCCCTCTACCTCGAATTTCGTTGCTCGAGGCTCTTACCCATGTTAAACCCTTCAGGCATTGGGCGGCTGAATGCGGGCTAGAGCAGCACGTGCGCTACTTCAAATCACGAGTTTCTGCAACTTCCTATGAAGCTACAAGATTATCATCCTGCCAAAAACTATTCTTATAGCAAGTGTACATCTTACCGCAACGCTTGGCATGCTTGTCTGTGAGGTTCAAGCTTCGGGACTTCGGTGTGGGTTTTGGGACTTGGACTGGACACTGTCGGGATGCAAGACTTCAGCAACACGAATGTCGAACCTCTTTCTTTGCAGCGGGACATCCACGGGGATTTGCAAGGTGGAAGCATTCATTGCGAGAAGAGACTCGGAAGTCCTAGACGGAGCCTTTATCAGATCCTCACGGCTCCGGCCATGCCTTCAGTAGAAAACATGAAGCACGCAGGAACCTAAATCATTCGACGGATTTTGGAATGATTTTGCTGGACTGGGCTGGGCGCCTCCTGGCTGTGCCGGGAATCTGAATTCTGGCAGCTTAATGAAAGGATCATGTTTATGTCTTGGCGGTTCCTTCTTCATCCCTCAACCTTGTCTATCCGCACCTATGAAGGGACCATCACTAAGTGCCACCAGGCCGTCATTCAAATGCCCAAATCGAATCCTTGAAAGTTCTGATGTAGAGTCAGAAGCTAAGGATTCGAGGGAGCTACCACGCGACCAGCCTGGCCCTAGGCGCGACATCGCGTCAAAGATTAACCCTCATCGCTGAACCCGACAGGCAGATTCTCAGACCTGGGGGACGCAGGCTTTTGAGCTTCCGTTCAACCTCAAGGGGGTGTCTAGGAAATTGCTCCAAGCATTGTTTAGGGTCTCACTACAAACCAGGCCCTGTGGAAGCCTTCGGTTGCCAAGCGGCGTTGCCGAACGGAGATTTCGTCTCCGTTGTAGAGCCAGCTAAACACCTCTCAAAGCTTGCAATCAGAAGCTTTCCATCAACCTTCAAAGCTTTCCTCTCAACGATGCAATCATGTCAGTAAACGTGCCCATCGAGGCCATCCCCTTCTGGATTTGAAGTTGCACATTGCTGCTGTAGGACGTAAAGGTTCTTAGAGATTTCATTCGCTGTCCTTGAATTAGACATGCTTACCTGCCTGAACCATCCGCTGCCAGATACCCTTCAGTTTCTATTCTCAACGGCTCATGCGGAAGCCAGCGCAACATCGTAGCCAGCGATCCAGATTCTCATGCTTTTCAGGCATGGGCCCCTTGCGCAAGCGTCTAGCATAAACTGAAGATTCAGGGTTTCCAAGGACTCAGAACCCTTTGTAGCTAGTAGCAAGGTCCCTCTCTTTTTTTTGCATTTGCTTATGAAAACTTTCCACAGGTTGCTACGCAGTAAACCCCTTCAGTCAACGCCGCGCAGCCTGGTCGTTGAATTGCTCGTGCATGATGAGCGGATTGCTCGTCATGGCTCAAGCCACTACTGTCACGAAAGATTGTTTTGTAAGTCTACCTTCAACATTTAGTGCTCCGTTGCTTTGCAGACGATGCAGATGGCACAACAGCCTTTCAACCTGAAGAGTGATGTATTGCTTTACTTGAACACAGGCCAGGAAAGCACTGCTACTGAAAAGGAGGCTTCAGTTCAGTAGCAGTTTGTCATGTCTGGGTGCATATAAGAGATTGCCTAGCATGTGCTAGCCTCTTCCATCCTGGGGTGTCGTCAGCATTCTTGAATCTTGGGGAATCATGGTCAATAATCGCAGTTTGAGAGGCCCAAGACTCAACTACACCTCAAGCTTGAGCCGAACCTGAATAGCCGTAGCACTGGTAACTGTATAGTACTAGTAGCACACATGGTAACTATAGTACTAATAGTAGGAGTAGTCGGGTTTGGGATTGGTGCCTGGAACCTTGCCAGACGTGCCGCAAACATTCGATTAAATCTGCCTCGCAACTACTGCCATGTGAAAATGGACGTGTGTTGTGCCGGAATTCATTTGAAGAGGGTGCTGTCTGGGAGGCATGGTAGCCACTTTTCGGGGCCCGGAGAGGCGCACGAAGGACTAGTCGAAGCATGTGCTGACTTAATGAGCGACATCGTTCACCAGCCCAGGTAGCAAAAGCACATGGGATGATACGAGGGCTTGAATGGACTGCATTGGTGGTATCTCTCTGACACGTGCCTACAAGCATTCACGAAGTACCCCTCTCATAACGGCAAGCAAAGTCTTAGTACTGCGAATGAGGTCTTCAAGGCGTTCGTGTAGAGCTTGTCCGTAACCTTGAGAGGGAACCGAATGACCTGATGGATTCCTCCCAAGGTTCCCTGTTTAGTGACATGCCCCTGATCCACGATTCCATGGCCGAGGAGCTCTAGCCACGCCACTCTGTCTGCAAGTGCAGACGGCGCCTGCACAATATGCTGGACGAGGACCGTCTATGGGGCAAGGCTACGGACTCCAAATTATGCGGTCGAAATACAACAGATGATAGAGTATATTCGGAAATATGGGAACAGATTGGGGTATATAGGGATCGTGGACAAGAAAATGGAAACTAACAAAGTTCACGGGGTTGAGTTTGGGGGAGTTGAGTGCTCCCTGCCCCAAGCTATCCTGGACCAAGACAAGCGGTGCCGCGTCGCTTTGTAGACCATGTCCGATTACAGGGGCCATATCAAGAAGAGCGTTTTGCAAGTAAATTCCAGAGTCAAGGCCCGTGATCTTGCGCTCCCTTATCAGTGCCGATCATGCCCAAAACGCAAGCCAAAAAGCCAGCCCAAACCGAGGCCTCGTGGCAGCTGCCTTAATCCAAACACGATGGCTACATCCTTTTTTGTCTATATGGCAGCTTCCAAAAAACGAGCCCTACATGCAGCCCAATGTACTACAATCCTCCTCACAGGAACCCCCAACACTTGGAAACCCCGTACACTTGGAAAGGAACAAAGCTTCCAACCTCTGCGATGACATTTCTCGGCGAGGACGCCCCCTTTGGCAACGTGATGAAGGATTGCGCGCTCAAGTAGGGAAATTGAGGAAAGAAGGTAGAGCAGAGGGAGACAGGCTCGTAACAGTTGAGCGGTCAAAGTTTAAAGTTCTGAATCCAAAAACAACACCTGTCCAATTCCTGTCAAGGAACTAGAGTGGGGTGCCGGACTTAACAGAGGCGTGCAACACAAGCTTCCAAGCAACGCTCAGTCTCGATCTACCAGGCGGGCGGAAATTATTGGGCAAATCTATATGGCAATTGCTAGGAAACAGATCGACTTTGGTGCAAAGCGTGGGGGCTCATTGCCAGGCTCCAGTCAGGATATCTGTCATAACACTTGCGGCCTTCGTATAGAAGACTGCTGTAGACTGGACATGTTGGAACAAATAGCGATCATCAGGAAATTACTCAGCCGTCCTAGCAGTTCCGCAAGAATTCAGCCGTCCTATTCAACTTGTAGGGGAGAAGGGCTCATCCTTCCGTTATAACCCCTACATAATATGTTCCCTTCTTCTAGTAACCCCCCAGTAAGTCATGGGTGCCAGAGTGACACCCACAGCTCAGTCGTTGAAGGCAGGTCTGGCCTAGGCCCTAGCCACGACATTGACTTACTGGGGGTTAGTAGGGAAATACTGCAAGGTAATACATTATATAGGGGTAGCAAGGATTATATAGGAATTCATTTCCCTTATTCCCTACTATCAGTAAGATGAACAAAGGACTTGCAAATGGCTTGCCGGATCTAAATCCTGAACCTTAAACCCTAAACCCTAAATCCTAAATAGTAATAGTAGTTTCCATTTTCTTTTCCATTATCCCAATAACCCCAATACAACCTTAATATATCCCCAATGATTCGCTTCCATGGACCCTTCCGTGAAGATCTTCGTCATGATACATGGTGCTTCCGCGCAAGCGGCGTGTGGTCTCCATGTGAGATTGTAACTTATCGGTTCGTCTTCTGCTAGCAACATGCTTTCGCAATCCTCCCAAGTCCATGTGAGCAACTCTCTGGTACATTTACACACTTCTTGGGTTGACCAGGTCTCCACAGCCTCCTTCGATAACCAACCGTACCTGAAGCCACTATCTACTTAACAACTCCGAAGACCTCCAAGCGCAAACCACACTACTGCGCCCACATTCGTATAAACGCCAAACCCGTAAGCCAGCATCTAGACCACCCAGGCCCAAACCTGCAACCTAAACGCAACCCCAAGCGCCATAGTCTCCCATTCTGCCTGCAAGAAGTCATCAAGCGGCACCATTGGCACAACCTTCAGAGCTTCAGGCCAAGGAAGCGCTCCCTCGGGTAATTTCTTGCGCATGCGAGGCTTCACTGTTCATGCTCCACTGATGGGGTTCGTCGTGGCCGTGTCCGCACTACACACATCTATAGTATACGTATGTGTGTATGTATGTATGTATGTATGTATGTATGTAGGTGTATGTTGAGGGTGTCACATATGGCGAAACATGTGATGAGTAGTTTTCTCTCTGCTTTGGGTGTGCCACGAACTGAGAGTTCTCAGCTGCCATCTATGTAAATGTCTGCTCAGAAGCTTTGCAGATTTTGATGCACCTTTGGCTGTCCCTTCACAATATACTGGTGAAGCATGTCTCCAATCAGTTTTCCGTCATGTCCCATCATCCGCTGACTTGCTTCATTTGAAGGCTCTTGAAATCCCAGTGCCTTCTCCAAGCTGTTCCGTCGAGAGGCGGGCTGAGGCCTGTGAGATTGGCGTTTCAAGCGCAGCTTTTGTAGATCAGGTAAGTGTAGGCACCCTGTAGGAAGGCGTTGGGCTTTGAAGCTGTCTGTCATTCAGCGACTTGCAGAGGTTTACTTTTGCACCCGTCTTGTTGGGATCACACTGCACAACAAGCGGATGAAACGACTCTGCCATGTCCCTGGAGGGTCTTAGATGCTTGCTTTAAGTTGGCACGAAAGGTTTAAGATTAGCACAAAGTCCTGTTTGAGTGATGTGATGTTTACATCAAGTTCATTTGCTGTCTTGGATCAATGGTAGAAGCAAGGGTTGAGGGCTCCGACTTGTTGTCAGGCTTGCGCTTTTCAAGCTCTCTTTTCTTTATATCCGTTATTCTGTGCCTGAACATGACAACCTGCATACACCAGTGAGAGCCACCTCTTGGTACTCAGATGACGTGCTGGGGGTATGGTTGGTATCAGACCTTTCTGCAGCGGTCCCCTCTTTGTGCAAAAGCTGTCTAGGGGGCTTTGGAGTAAGGGCTCGTTGCTCAGGATTTTATACCTTTGATAGTTTTAGGGTTTGCATACCGAATGCATATTGCATGGACGGGTGTACATTATAATTAAACATGAAACCAGCATCTTTGCAAAAGCTAGGTCTCAAACATGTTCGAGCGAACGACAGCGGCTACGCTGCACTACGCGGCATAGCATACCTTCAATTTCAATTACCTACAGCTTGGTAAGAATGATAATTGCCCCCTTGCGATTAGTCACGTATAACCTCCGGAAAAAAGCACGCAATTTGAGGGTTACAGATACGCTTCGAGTCACCCTGCTCTGCATGGAACCACAAAAAGTCTTGCACTAGGAACGGATTGGCGTCAAGTGATTTCTGGCCAACCTATGAACATATGCATTTACAACTGTATATGTATATGAGTATAAATATATGTATATATATATATATATCCGTATATGTGCGTGTGCATATAGACTTGTATCGACTGATAGAGATCCCTAGAGACTCTATAGGTTTACCTATATGCTCTTGTGGCAAAAAAAAAAACAACAAGCACTACCTCGATATGCTCCCCGAATTCTGCGCCCTAGAATCCCAACAATGTCGTCACAGCCTGCTATGGTAGCGTTGTCACGGGAGGGAGCGTCCAAAGCGGCAAGCAACATGAAACTCCCCCGTTAGTTTTCCGGTATTATCCAAGTTTACGAGTAGTGGTGGGTATCATAATTGGTCGCCACTATATATATCCCAGTATGCTGTAAAAGGACTCCTAATCTAGGAATCCCCCGATATACCTCATCCACAATCTCTTGCCACCCTTACGTAAGGAGCCTCAGGCTACAAGTTCGTTATTCGTCATCCTCAACCTCCTGTGCTAAATCCAGGCCATCAACCAAAGAATCTTCCAGCATGTAAGGCGAGGAGAGTTCCTGAGTCTTGGCACCATCTTGGGGCCGGTATTGTTGTTCAGTGCTGTTCAACATTGGACTATGTTGGACTGGCGTGTCAACGAATTCACAGATCTCTGGGCTAAAGGAGAACTTTGAGCAGAAACAAGTCTCAGAAACACCCTCGAAGCCCTGATCAACAAAGCGCCTTACAGGCCCAAGGCAACATGACTGGAAGAACGCTACCAAGCTGCACATCGCTAGGTGGTGGCGCTGCTGGCGTGGGCTCTTCCTCTGAGGTCAGGGAGCCTCAGAGAGGGTCCATTTTGCGAAGATCGACGTTTTCTGGCAGAAACGCAAATTACTATGCAGGGCACATCCGGGACAATGCGAGGATAATGGATTGCAGGGGTCATGGCAATTTTCCAAGGTCCACGGCCCTCCCCCCCCTAACACTCGGAGCCTCAACGACAATCATCCCCAAACCCTAACACCGCCAACCACATGAGCTATAGTCTAAACTCCTAGTGTCCCCCTTAGTAACCCCTATAGTAGTCTCCTACATAATCCCCTATATAACCCCCTTTAAGGAGTGTAGACTTAGGGTCACATGCTGACAGCTGAGGAGACGGCTCGCCTCTTGCACGGGCGCGAGCAGGGTGCCTCAGACTAAAGTCGGAGTAATCAAGAAGGACTATGCAATAGAGTTTCCCTGTCCCAAGTCACATAGGATTTTTGGCAGGTGGCAAAGTGTGTGGTCAGGAAAGATCCACATGTGCAACAAAAAGGTTGCTGCTTGAATCCTACTCAAAGTCCTGCTTGCAGGTGCATATGGCGATTTGCAGAAAGATAGGGGAGGGAACCTTATCTATCCCACTGTCTGGTACTTCCTCCTTGCTACAAGTCCAAACCCAAAAAGGATCCCTGCTTTCTGGACCAAGCCCGACATCGCTCCCCTGCCTGCCTTTCCTGCATAAGCAGCCATGCAAGCACTTACACAACCACTCTTCACGCAAAGGAGCCTGGCATCCTTTGCACCCTAAAGTTATTCCTCATGACTAACATGTAGAGTGAGCTCTTAAAAGTCTGGATCGGCAGTTCAACGCAGTTCTGCACACATGGCCATCTGGGATTGCCGCCAGTACCAAACGCATGTCAACCCAAGCTTCCCAAGCAACCTAGAGACGAAAAGGTGTCGCTCTGTGTGTCCGTTGATTGTACAGGGCGCCCCTTAACTAATCATCTAGAGTGGGCTGACAAAACGGAACTGATATGTAGAGCACAAGCAGCTACAAATTACAGTGCCTGGCATGACATATGAAACAAGTCTTTGGATACCTGGCATAACAACAACTCACCGCCAGGCTTACCAGCACATATCGGGTGGCAATCTCAACGCTTCTAGTTCGAAATGAAAGTCCCCGAGGAAAACATGCAGCTAAAACAGCACCGAAAGGCTCGCAGAGGGTAGAACGGGGACTGGGTGCACGCTGCTTCCTCGATCCAGCTAGGGACATTCTCCGATTCGCGGATGCAATCGGGCTGGCAATTAATTCAGGGCCCTCAACAGGTCAGTTATGTAGGGAGCACAGGGTGTAGATGTTGCTGAAAATAATGGGCGACATTTTTGCCCTCGTTATGGCAAGACTCACTGTTTGCAGTGCCATTGGTTGTAAGAACCGCCCCTGTGGCTCACCTTGAGTTAGCAAGGCATGGGGGACTGGATCTCTGTAGTAGTACAACCATATTGGGCCCGGTATAATCCGGAACAATTTAACAATCTCTGTGTTGTGATGATGACCCCTTTATATCTCCATATAGCACTACATTCCATTTCATGTTCATGTTTTCCATTTGGTTCTCCATCATCGTAGTTTCCTTATCATTTTCCATTCCTTCATTCTAAGCCCCATACCCTACAAACATCCCTAAGCCCTACTCCTGTCAGGTGTAAGCAGCAGGTTCCTTCCTTCCACCTCTGCTAACCAGAGCTAACGTAGAGACTGGAAGTTTCTCCCGGGCTTTTCTTGGGCCTTTACCCTGGGGCTCCATGTCTATAAATAGTACCTACATTGGGCCATTTGGAGCCCTAGGGTAAGGGGCCCCCTCTCAATAGCAAACCATACGGGACCTTAAGGAGCCTCAGGAACGACTTAGGGAAACCCAAATCCTACACCCTAAACCCCAAACCCTAAATCCTAATTCCTAAACTCTTAATCCTGAACCCGAAACCCTTAGTTATGAGGCCCCGTAAGCCTTAAGGATTCCTTAATTTTTCATAACGCAGCTTGCACTTCTTCACCTCTGGGGTAACTCGTGGAGGCCTAAATAATCCCCTCCCTTCCCCCTACTATTTAACACTCCCATTGTGGTATATTATGATAGATTGGGAATACTTATTATGAGGGAGGTGGTTAATCTTAGGGGGAGGGAATGTAATTCTGCAGGATAAGAGTTGAGGACTGCTTAAGGTACAGGCATAGCCAACATCTGCAGAAATGGTTATTTTTCTGGGTCATCTGGGGGTTCTATCGTACCGCGCACTCCTATGGGCCTTGCTTGAGGATCTTCACTGACAGCCCTTGGGTTCCTCACAAAAGGCATCCCGAGGCCGCACTGACATGCCAATCATGCCAGTTACTGGGGTTCCGCACCTCATAGCCAAAATGCGCGGAAAATTGCATGACTAACTAACAGGTGCAGACTGCGAAAGCTCCCGCAAATCTGCAAGCAATGGCAGGGTTAATAGGAAAATTCAGCAAACATGGTTTGCAAGAGTGCGCCTGGAAATATAGGTCATGAGGCTTCTACCTGCTTGAAAAAAGCGGCTGAACTTTCTCTCCCTCTATACATACACATACTCATCTGCCTCATACGAGGTATGCACGTGAAACCGCTGTCAAAGCTAGCATTTTAGACATATCCGAGACTTGGAAAGGTCGTCATTCTTCCCCGAACCCCACCCGCCACGAGTTTTTGTTGGAAACTGCTTCCTGATAGGAGGTGCCATCAATCCTAGGATACCCATTCTTGTACTTCGAGTTCTAAAGCCAGGTACTTCTAACCCTAAACCCTAGCCGTAGCCCTATAGTCCCCCTTAAGTAAATAGAATATGGGGTATATGGGGATCTTATTATAATATGCCCAAAACCATATTCTATCTACTTAAGGGGGACTATAAACCTAATCCCGAACCCCAAACCGTTTTCGAGGCCGAGCCGAAGCCCGAACAGACTGAGGGTTTCTGGAAATGGTAGTTTGCCAAGATAAGGGTTTAGGGTTTTAGGGTATAATCCTTATTATGGGGGCACCCAAAAAGGTACCCCTAATTTTGGGAGACCCCCAAATAAACCCACCCTGGGACCTACACAACTTTTTGTTTGATGAAAAGATTGTGTGGGGACATACGGGTTGCTCCTTTTGGATCGTATAGGGTTTAGGGTTTAAGGTTAATTAAGGTTTAGGGTTTAGGGTTAGGGTTATAGGGGATGTCTTCAGAAACTCTCCAACCCATGCCCGAAATGGCAGTTAATGCGAACGAGCAGCAACAGAACCTTGAACTCCTGGAAACCAAAGATAGCGAGAACGTCGCTTCCAAATAAGCACCCACCCAGTGATAGTAAATGGTCCCCATCAGACAATCCAGTCAGCCGGTCATACCATACGAGGAACAGGCGGGGAATCAGATTATGCCAAACCGGAGGATAGTTTACAAGACCCCAAAAAGCCGAATGTAGGTCATATTCATAGACTTTGGGGTCCAATGTAGGTATTATTCAAATGGAGCCCTAGATTAGTTTACAAGGCTGGCGATCTCACGCTGACCGTCAAACAATAAAAAAACATGACTTTTAACTTGGATAATCCATGTTTGTCGCTTGCTTCCTGCTGGGATTTGGCTGCAATCTTTGAGGGATGAACGATGTGCTGTTAACGGGTGTTTGTGGGACGACCAGTGCCGTTCCATATATCCCTACTGTCCTATATGCAAATGTGTACTCCATGTATGTGTACCATCATACGGTATATAGAACTTGATGTGCGTTGAAAAGCCCAGCTTCGTCGCCGGTTGCAGCGCTCCTCGGCGAAATTGAGTCTAGGGTCAGGGATTCCTACCCACGGGCTGCAGGCCCAGTGCACGAATTGCCAAGCTCAAAACAGGTCTCATGACTACTAGTGTGAGCCGTGGGCGTTTTGCAGGACCACTACAGTCAGAAAAGAGGTTCTCACGCCGTTATGCAACTTGCCATCCAACTTCGCACTACGTGAGGACCTCGAACAGTTCACGACCAAGCATCCAAATGGTCATACACACTGGCCAAGTCATCATCGTTCTCCTTCTCACCTCGGATTCTAAAACGTACATGGGCAGTCTCGGAATTCGAGGTGGCTGCGCTCTCGGGGTATGTGTATGTATATATATACACATATATATACATGTAGGTGTGTATGTATGCAGGCTGGGGGATTTGGAGAAATGCCCACATCTTGATATCTGACTGGTGAGGTTTGCCAACCAGTCAGTGCAAGCTTGGGTAGTTGGAGATTTTTGAAATGTATAAGGCTTTACAGCAGCGGGCCCAGAAGTCTGTGATACATACCTCAGTTCCGCCTATCAGTACCATAGATAGCTTCAGCTGGACTAGCGCACCCACTTCAGGTCATGTTCCAAAACCCACTCGCACACCCTAAAATCATGACATTCACCTGAAGATGTTCGAGTTCTTGTATGGGGAATATTCAAATCTACGGGGTGTGGGCAGTGAAGTCCTAGAGGGAAGCAACTACAGTACTGGAGGGAGCCCTAAACCCTAAACCCTGAACCCTAAACACTGGGGGCTTGGGCCTGCAGTGTAGGTCGGGAGAGGAGCGTGCATGCTAACGTATGGCTCTTGCCTGTCTGCGGTCTGCATATTTTCTACTTTATAGGGGCTATATATTTTGAATATGTCCTTTGGCTGCATGGGGGGTTGTCAGGTTCGCGAGTTTAGGAATTATCGGTCCTCCAGGAAGCAAGCCTGAACTTGTAAATCTAGCCTGAACTCCACGATGACCCAGCCAAAGCATTGCAGATTTGACAGTGATCCGAGTGGCACTCGAGATCGTGTTCCTAAGTTGCTAAGGTCAATCTTCAAGTGGTAGTTCCTCAAAGTTAGGGACCCCAATATAGACCCCAATTTACTATATTCTTTATTATGGGGACACCCAAAAAGGTACCCCCTTACTTTGGGAAACCCCTAAGTATCGCAGATGTTGAAGACTTGCTGTGTCGAATTAGCACCAAGGACCGGCTGTAGTAGGGAAGTCAAAGAAGGCTTCTGGTGCAGTTGAGCTTTTCAAAGCATCTAGGGGAAGGTTGGTCACTAACGATAAGCGTCATGGAAAAGCAGCTGCAGGGACGCGCGGAGAAGATTTCGAGCTTCTGCAAAGATGGCACAACTTCAAAGATGCGGCTCAGGAATCATCATCTGCAGTATAGAGCTCGTAGAAGCTCGTCCTTCGTCGAACCTGCCATGTGGGCTTAACAGCATGCAGTCCAAGGAATCATCTGAGCTGCTTTGAAGGGCCGTGTCAGCACTACATGGGTCGGCATGAGGAAAGGAACGCCTGCATTCCAAACACCACATCTAGGTGAGGTCGCGTGCAGCTTTGGGGAAGCCTCAGAATATGCCTTGTTCATGCCTCGTCAGCGGCACACTTCACAGGGTTCGCCGCGGCGTTCGCACTCTGCTCACTTGCTTCCTGCAAGCAGCCACCAATCGCCACAATGATATATGATGTTATCATCTGGCCATTTCGTGGGACATTTGCATCAAGGGCTAGGCATCAAACTCTTGTCAGTGCGATGGTGTTTCTTTTTTCGGATGGACGTTACTGCACAAGAGCCGTAAAATCGTTGAACTCTTCTCTAGACAGCAGGCTTTATACCATCCCAGAACCCTGCGGCCTCTTGATATGCATTCAATTGGTCGGGCAGGTATGACTCTGAAATGCCATGCTCAAAGGAAACAATGGAAGCAACGCTGGCAATACGTACGGAGCACAACATTCATAGGAATGTTACGAAATGTTCTATGTTGCAGTAACCTTGGAGAATCCTGGCAGGAGTCAGCGTACTGGTCCTCACCTTCAAGGGTACCTTCCAGAACTACTTCCTGCTTGGATCAAGTTGCGGTTGCTGGAGGCGGTTAGAGCCTGACGTTGCTCGTAAACAGCTGAAGCAGCATTAGGGGCCCGCCTCGAACTCAGACAGGAGCTCGGCCCGCAAAGCCTGCATGCCTCGTGTGGGCCCTACTACTAGGCAAATAAAAATACTACTCAGCTGAAGGTAAGTGGGGTTACTGGGACACGCTAACCACGACCTGGGCAGCTGAGTTATGTTCAAGTTCTTGTGCTCAGCCAATCGTCAAGGGCAAATTTCCGCACGGGATCTTCTTTGGGCTTCCGGGACGTATTGTTTGAAGGCTCCTGTGGACAGTTCCCTACATTGATCTGCAGGGATCATCGGGGGTGTTTGAGGTGCCTATCCAAACAGCGTAGGGGCCGTATAGGGGCAATATGTACAAAGTTTTACCGTATCGTTACCGTGACACCACGTTGAGGTGACATCGAGGCGACTATTACGAATGCAATATGGGTTTCCCTCATGAGTTTGCGGGACAAGTAACTTAGCCAAGCTCCCACGTACAGTAAGTAGGGTCAGGATGGGGTGTATGGTTGGGTTTGCCAAGTCCAGGTTGACGCGGTCTTGCCCGCTGCCGCCTGTAGCTGAGCTTTGGTGGGCTGGAGCCCGCTAAGAGTCGAGAGGGTATTTGATTGAGACAACTATGTTTTCGTTTTCTATGGCCTTGCGTCTATGCGTCGACGGCTCCTCAAGCGCGCCCTAAGAGAGCAAGATCTCATTTTCCTCTTAACACGAATAGCAGTCGCAAATGACTTTGCTTGCAATGCCTCGGAGGGAATTGTATGGCCTGAGCAACTACCCTGAATGGAGGAAGTCCTTCACCACCTAAGGTACCCTATGCCCAACCAATTACGGTATTTTGGGATATTTTGGGTATTCTATGTGGTGCAAGATTTCCTTCATATTACGAAGCCCTGTACCAAAAAGGAGTTGGCAAGAGATATGGTGGCCAGGTACCTCAGCGCCAGGCGTTACTGTACCAGTGGCGTTTGACACTTGTAGGCTTAAGACCCAACATTCTTTAGGTGGACCCCCACCCAGTAATAGTGAGTATGAGGGATCATTGAGGTCCCCCTAAAACATCCTACTGGCGGGTTGGAGACACTTTTTTTTTGCGAGGCCTTGCTAGCCCAAGCCAAAAGTCCAAGACACGCTGAACCCGTCATCACAGATACCCTCCCAAAAGATGCTATATACACCGAACCCGCCATGAAAACAGCGAAGCAACACGCGGATCCCATGAAGTTCTTAGAGCTGAGCACTCTTACATGATTTGCAAAAATACGAATTATCCAAGCCACGGTCCATGCAGATGCTGGCGCAAGAGGACACTGCCGACTCAACCACCTTCATCCTTGTCAGCATTGGGAGTTCGCTGGGTTACTCTCCTACAGTCCGAAAAACCTATTGGGGGACCAGGAACACTAACCTAGGGGTCTTTGCTACACTAGTGTAGAGAACTGCGCATGCTAGTGCAAGAATTTATCTGAAGTAGTGCTTAAGCACCAGCGGATAAGTGTCCGCAGCAGTGGGTAGGCTAGTAGCGCTCATAATGACAGGCGGCTTGATGTATTGAGGCCTCATCATTCGGGATGCAAGCTTGCAGTGGTGAATATCGTCGGTTCAAGGTTTCGGGTGAAGGGGAGGTTCTCAGGATCAGGGTCGCCTCTCGAGACCTTTGAGACAATTTGTCCTCCAAGTACTCGTAGGCACAGGGCCTCAGAAGACACCTATGGCAGAGTCCCAAAGTCATATCGTTTTTGAACCCTCAGCCAGCAACTCAATGGCTATCCTATACAACTTCCACTTAAAGGGCTTTCTTGCGACCGTCATCGCCTCTTGGGTGTTATAGATAGAGGTAATATGTCAATGCAACTTATACGAAGGAAACGGAATAAAGGAATTATGCAGATCCGCGCTCCCCACCATCACGGGTCCATTTATAACTGGTCATGTGTAGAAAAATCCTTTAGTACCGGGATCCTACTTCTTATGCACCCAGGGAGTGGCTGCAAAGGGCTCCAGGGGCGGCCTTGCCGGAAAATAAACCCAACATCACCGGCTCACGGCCGTCGACGGAATTTTTGAGAAGCTGAGGATCCTCAGAATCATGGCAACAGCTTCCAAAAGCCTCAATCTAAACCCTCAATCCTCAACCCTAACCACGTGAGTTTCGCACGAGCGGAAGAGCATAGCTAAAATGGGCTAAATACTATGTTGGAGAAATAGAGAATAAAACCTTCGGGGCAGCATGGGCTACACACTTGCTGCCCTAAACATTGAGTCCCATAGCCCAGGAGGCCCAGGAAAAGTCCCGTGAACTGCACGACAGTGGAAAACCCTTACGTTGTACTCGCTTGAATGAAGAGACCCTCTTTGATATGTTTCGGCTGCTGCTTAAAGAATCCGGCCCTTGTCAAAGACACTCTCTAATGCGTTTTGGTTTTGGAGCCCTAGCAGAATCCAGACCATCACCCCAAACCAATCGGCATAGCCCTCCAAACCGAGGGAGGCTTCACGAGAACGTTAGTTTTCCATGTTCTGTCCCCTTATTGCTACAAGTACGTGGGGTTAAACCAGGCGCCACATTATGCCGAATTCCAATAAACAAAAAAAAGAGTGCACAGCGGAAGCCCGTCCAGAGCCGAGAAAAATGCAAACTCTGAACCCTCAATACTGCCAAAGGACATCTCGGCCCTCATCTCTTGCCTGGCTTTGACAATGAAGGGCGAGGACTGGAGCTAGGGATCGATTTCTGTGTGCAGCGCTCTAGGCTTTCTACGCCCTGTCTGCGTTGGACCACCCAGCAGCTGGCGAAAGAGTACCCTCTGGACCTCCTAGTTTTCGCCTTCGTTTGGGTCTTCCGGAGAGGATTGCAGCACAAAGTTTTCCAGCTCAGGTTCTCAGCAGTCAGAAACTCAGGCTGAAGAAGCTGCTGGCACAGCTGCGCCTCTAAGTGCATGCGCACGCGGGCCAACCGACAGAAGATTCAGGGCTTGAAACAACCAAGAACGTTAAGCGACGAGGTCTGAACCTGAAGCAGAGGATTTTGCGTTCTGATCGACGTTGGGGGCTGAAGTCAATAGCTTGAACATTGTACCCAACAAGTGCAACGCCGCACTCGACAGCAAGGTGCCAAATTTGCAGCTTGCAACAATTGCTGCAAGGTGTGCTGCAGCCGGCTGTACCCTAGATGGCCATATGGACGGCCTCCATGCTTCCACGAGCATGCTGATGAGTTTTTTGAGGGCTTCTGCCCGCCACCAGACGCTGCACCCTCGGCAATAAGCCCCAGTCACCCTACAACACAGAGGAAACATCTGCAGGCTACTCCAGGATATGAGACCATCACCTTCTTTATATGTATATTCATGGAAAAAAGAATATTTGAACCTGTGCACATCCAAGTCTCTTTCCCACAGAGTACTTCAAATGGGCGACAAACAATTCCTGGCCTAAGATCTGTAACCCGCAAACCCTGCAGCAAAACCTATTGCTCACGTGCTCACATTGAGTTCTACCCTAAAAGACCACAACATCTCAAAGAAGCCCTCTGGTTATGATACCTGTTGAAGCATTACATTCCTCACGAAGGGGAGATCCCTGTCTAAGCATTAAAGATCCTTAAACCATGTTTCCTACCCTTCAACGCACAGCATAAATCCAAAGCTAGAAACCCTGATCCCATACCCAAACTCCAACCGCCAAAACCCTCAACAGTGAGCCGAAAGCCAGGCAGAAGCGCCGGATCTCCTCTGCCAGGAATCGGAAGGCTGCCTCCATGGCGCCCTCAGCATGCGGCGTTTGGTACTGGGAAGGTATAGTACAACACATGGTATCCATGCTCGTTATAAAGCACTACGGGACATGTCTTAGTTATAACCCCAAGCCCCTAACCCTAAACCCTTAGGGGTTCCAAGGCATTAACTTCCAAGTGGCGGATTTCGCGGCACAAATGCTAAATGCTTTTCATCGGACAATTTAGAGCTTCGGGCGTGGGGTCTACGAGTGTTTTTGGGGAGTTTCTCGTTCCGGGCATCATGGTTGAGGCGATTCAGTTCTACACAAGGCCTGCAGCTGACATGCGCGGTATTAGCCATCTGGCGCTTGATGCCGCGACTTGCTTGCTTCTCAACTCCGTACAAACCAGAAATCAATCGCCAAGAGCTGCCCTTCCATAGCGCCCAGCCACAGGTCTCCAACTTCAACACAGACAAACTGAAATTATACACCCTGATTTGGGCTGATGGCCATCCCGAAGAAAAAATGCAACTGCGCATAAGAGCACTGAAGTGTGAACCTCAACCACTTTTCTGCAAAGACACGGCGTTCACCGCGACGGGCTTCTTCAGCTCGGTAGCCATGACCGTCCTGGAATGCTTCGACGGCTTCGAACGGAACAAGCTGGGTGAGACTCGAGGCTTCGGGGTGGCATTACGTGGTCAGGCATTTGGGATTGGAAGGCCTCAGTCTGAGGAATCCACACTTGTGTCGTACCAGCCGAGCCCTGCATTCTCACAGTGGCTAGCAGGTTTTCTGCGCAAGGGGTCGTGGAGTCAGCTTTGCACACTTTGAGGTTGTCAGCTCTACAGTGTAGAGGCAAAGCCGCAAGGTCAGGCAGTCTTCGCCGAAGCCGCCACAAAATAACGTCCCCTCATTAACCCCATAGCGAAGGGGTATGCAACCCTCACAGGAAGCACGATCGCCCACCGTCTTGGCGATTCTCGAGCTTTCTCAATAGCAACATCTCTGGCGTGTCGCTGCAGAACCCAGTACACAAAATTAGCTAATGCTCCGAGGATGCAGCATGGCATTGTCCAGCACAATATCTTGATGACTCTAGTTCTGGTCACCTAAGAATCAGCTGTCAAAAGTAAAGTGCCTCTGTAGTCAGAGCCCCAAAGGGCCAGCTCCGCAATTCCAGGGAGGTTCCGCTGGGCACGGGCATGTTGCAAAGTACACCCTAAACCCTAAACCCTAAACCGCGGGGTATGCTGAAGCATAGCTATGGGGAGGCGGCCAAATGTTTAGCTTTTGGCGCTGTACGCCTCCTTGCCTTGCATCCTGCAGTCCTACTGGTTCTTAGTGGGGTCTTAGTATGATAATAAATTGTTTATATGTGGGGGTAATGGAACCGAAGCCGGAAACTACTATTTAGGGCTTAGTGTTATCTTGCAGGTTCTTAGTAGGGAACAAAGGAATATGATCCCCACAGAATCCCTATAGAATATGTTCCCTTATTCCCTGCTAAGCCCCAGTAAGCTAGTTCTGTATAAGTTCTGATTCATGATCTCCAGCGGTTCCTCCCTCTCGGTTTTTCTTACCCGTTTGTCTAGATATTGCTACTGGTTCTTCGTAAGAAATACGGGAATGTGGGAATGTAATGTATAGGGGTTATACAGGGGTTATATCCCCTGATTCCCTACTAAGGTCAGAACCAACAAGTATTTCATGAATGATTTGCAACAGCAAGTTATAGAATCTTCTTCATGATTCTTAGGTCGATACCATTGGTACTCCTCGGTCGGGTCCTTTTGAGGCCTAGCAATTTCTGCATCGGGTGTCACTTTTGAAGAACAAAACCTCACCAAGGCTGAAAAATCCACCTCCTCCAGTTTTCGGACCCGGATTCAAGCTGTTGAGTTCAAAGCACCCTGGAACCCTGCCCCGTCGCCACGGAGCCACAGGCCTCCCTTCTAAGAGTGGTGTTCTGTCACGCATCTTTGAGCCGCCACCATTAAACCCCCCCCCCCTCACACACACTAAAGCTGATCCCTGAACAATCATGGGCACTAATAGCAGGCCCTACATGGCGCTACAGCGCGGCCAAGACTGGAACGTAGCCTCTAAGCTGAATGCTGTCTGCCTGCGATATTAAGAATACTGCCCCTCTTCTGGGTACACGACAATCCTCCAAAGCTCACTTGCCAGGAGTCGGGCAAAGAGAGCGCTTGGACTTTGACTTGTTTTTGAACCAGTGTTGCGGTTCAAGAGTTTTTCAGAAAAGCATGAATGCCGTATGCATCAGGTTCGCGTCTAAACGCTTGAGACACAGCCAGGCAAGCCTGAACCATGTTCATAGCAACAGCAAAAGAAACAAGCCGAAGCAACTCGGGCAATGGTAACAAAGGATGCAGCGTTACATCGGGAATTATGCGGCTTACCAGTCATCCCTAAGCCAGCAAGCCTGAAAATGAAGGCCTACTGTACCCTGAGGTTCCGTGGCAGTGCTGCCAGAGGTAATGTGTTTGGGTTTTCAACTTTGCAGTAGCAATTGCATGCTTCTTGTCGCCTGCTGGTGGCCTTTCTGCTATCAGTGAAGTGAACCTCCGAACAGGGGCTTAAGCACTAAAAGACTACACAACCTACACGCGCCATATACGCTGGCAAAAGTCAAGAGAGAATAGCGTTCTCAAGCAAAAAAGGATCGATTTGTGAAACCTGGCAGGCTTCAGCATGTCTTCAACATTCTGCGACTTTTCGGGCTGCTTGATGCAGACAAGAAACTCATTGGTACCCGGGTAGCTGTTTGCTGGTGGGCGTGCGCTATGAACCGATCGCAGCAACATTAAAAATACTCTGAACTTGGTTTGCTCCACACTTCCGCTGTATCCCGACTAAGTACAGCAACCCATAAAGCCAGAAGAGAGATCTTCAGCTTTGAGCGACACTAAGGTTGGATCCATCTGATGGTCGCCTTCCAGAAAATACTCTTATACATATTTATATACAGCTCTACTAATGTACTTCATGTGCCGGGCTCACACTCGCCAAAACTGCCATCCGAATCCTTACTTCTTTCATCTTGCCCCACTAGAACCCTTGCAGACTCCTTCACTACAGTACATTGCATGATGCTGATGGCTAACTATCCTACGGTGCAATGCCGCTTCCCCAAATCCCCTAGACCCGAAACCTCATCAAACCCAAAGCTCCGCCCCTTCGCCCCTTACTGTCCAAAACCGCCATGCCACTTCCTTGGGGACATGAGCATAGCGGTCAACTTCCAGGGTTGGGATTCACGGGGAGATGAACGGTTCCGACGACTTCTAGGATTACCTGGGGGGGGTGGACTTGAGGAAGTTTGCAGGCACCCCCCCTTTTGTGGAACCACTGGAAACCCGAAAGTCTAGAACCGAGCCTTATATGCATCCTCAGAACTTGACCTTAAGTCCCCAAATCTACACTTCGTGAACAAGAACTTCCGATCTTTCAAGAAGCGAAAGCTTATGGATCTACTGCATTTCTGCCAAACACAACTTTTCAACCGATGCACCGATGCACAAGGCATCCGCATCCTCGTTCAGAGCGCACTCTGAGCTTCAGAGCATGAAGCTTTTCTGGATCAGGTTGTTATTGTGGTGTCTACTAACTAGTGTGCGGGAAGGGGTGGTGCCTACTGATCAGGGTGCGGGAGGGGTGGTTCAGGGTTTTAGGGGTTGTGGCTTGAGGGCGTGTGCTGGCATGTTGCTTCTGGCTTGAGGGTTGAGGCTGAAGGTTTCTGCGAACGGACCTACAACTCGAAAAGCATCGTATTTACAGGAGCTAGAATCTAAACTCCTAGTATCCCCCTTAATGAGCCTATAGCAGTCCCCTATACAATCCCCTATACAACCCCCTTTAAGGAGTTTAGACTATAGCTCACATGACAAAGCTCTCAAAGGACTTGCCATGCCGGAACTCTGCGCCCCAGTTTACAAAGGGTTTAGAGTTTGGGGTTAGGGATCCTGGATCCCTGCAAAACACTGAAAGTTGGGCATATAATGCATCAGAAAATGAGCATTTTCACGCCGAGACATAGGGCCAGCCTGTAAAGATAAGACTCCCGATGTCTTGACAGATGAGGGCTTAGGAGCGAGCACTGTGAGGACTATACATGCCCGGGCATCTCTGGAACCTCTGGACATGATGGCGGTGCTCTTAGGAACGCCAGGGATGTCTGGGCAGAACACGCGGCTGTGGGGTCCCTTGCTGGGGCCATCTTCGGGCACACGTAATTTTGTATTCACGAACACGCAAAACGGCTTGCAAAAGTAGCTACCTAGAAGCTGCCCTATATGATGATTATGACTATTATTGCTATTCTCATTATACTATTCTGTTGTTTCCGTCAGGTGCTTGACACTGATGGCAAACTGGGGTGGCGAGCCGGACAATGCTCTGTTGCTTGCCCAAAGACCCGCTGGTTCTGGAAGTAGTACGAGCATGTACGAGCTATAGTCTACACTCCTAGTATCCTTCTTAATAACTCCTATGAGTATACTCCCCTATATAAGCCCCTTATAAGAAGTAGCCTAGGTCTCCAAATGGCCCAGTGTAGGCCATATCTATAGACTTTGGGGCCCGATGTAGGTAACATTTATAGACATGGAGCCCTATATAGCGGTATGACGAAGGAATGATCCTTGTCATTATTCAAGCTCGTATATACAATGTAGATGCTTCTGCACGACTTCAGCCCTGAATACACCCTCTTCAAAGATCGTTAGCAGAATACTCTTTTGGCGTTCATGGAGCCTTTGGGCTGTGAGACCAAGCACAGATGGCGTTTATACTTCGCACTACGAACCATGCACGCGCTATCTGCCTGACTGGCTCAAAGGGCCATTCGGAGTTTAGGGCTTCCTGCTTGTATTGGGGTGTAATATAGAAGTCTGCGCATACGTGAATCTTCAAAAAGAGATCAAACTGCAATTTTGTTGGACCTCCATGAGTTTCTATTCTTGACTGTCTACCACTATGTGCAGCTACTGCTCCTAGCTTTAACAAAGTGACTATGTCAACCCTCACGCGATGGGTCGCAGTACATAATTATAAGGGCATCCGTATCTATCATCTATCTGGCTCACTGGTCACCCAACGCCCCCAAAACGTACACTCCTTGTAGCAATGCTGGGCGCGGGAATTACTTTAACATCGCCGGCTATGTTTGTCTTTGGAATACTCAAAAAAGAAGATCATGGAAGAAGCACCGCCGAGAGCAAGCTAGGCAGCCCAAACCGAACCACAACTAAGCAAAAGTCAAACATCTCAAGTGCACGAGGTCCTTACCGTGAGATTTTGATGCTGGCCCATCCCTCCGCTGCTTAAAAGCATACTCAGGTCCCCAATGAATAGAACATGCTGCACAAACCTTCAAGCACCGTTTGACCGCCTGCCTTGCCTGCGTGATGTTGAACCGTCCCTCTCATCTTTGGTTTTGCCATGTTTTGCCGGATGTGAGTCTATAAGGCGAAGAAGTCCTGTTGGGATCCTTCAGAGATGTACACAGACACCAATGCAGACCATGCAACTTTTTTCTCGACATCCCGTGATACTCGAGTCAAGATCTTGTTTCGACCCTTGGCTAACACTGACATCCGCGCGCATGGCAGAAAACGTCTGTCTCACCGCGTCGTCACTTGAAGTTGTCAAAGTCCTCAGTGCTTGGCTTAATCTTGGGTGTGCCAGGGAACTTTGGCTCCTATCCTTGGCAAGTCTTTGCAAGCTCCACCTGAAAACAAGACAGCGCATGCACACAAAAAAACAACAAGGACTTAATGAATTTGGGGCAGTCGGGGTTTCTGGGGCGAGGAGCATACCATAGCCCACAGCATTCCAGAAGCCTTAGCAATCAGAAGCTTCGTCCACTCTAACAGGTCAGCCCCGAAGATATACTCACACCCCTACACCGTTAGAAGAGACCTCGAAATTGATCAGCTTAAATCCTCTCAAGAGGCTGGCCAAGACCCAAAGCCTCACAACTCTCCGATTCTCGAAGCCCAGCAACCCATCAGGCCCTGTTATAAGCAACTCCGACATCCAGATGGAGGGGTTTTCCCAAAAAATTAGGCTTCCGTTGACTGGTGGCTCCGCGGATTCACGGGGAATCCCAGGGGTATTATGGGGGCCCCCTGAGGAGTCTCGTCCGATTAGAATAGAAACTCACAGCTTTGCCGGCCAAGACTACCAGGTACAACCCTGCACGAAACGATCTGAAAGCTCATTGCATGAAGTCCCAAATGTCAGCATCAATTTCCCTAAGGCCCTTTAGAACCTCTTTGAGGCCCGGAAACATTCCCGAACCTAAAGACCGATGTTCGTAAGAAGTATGATTTTGGAGTAGCGCGACCAGGAGGCGATAAAATTCCCCGCGCCCCAGACGCTGGCTTTGGCCGCCGCCTGTGCTTCTTGCATGTACCTCATGTGCCAGGTATTGCAACGATTCCCTGAAGGCCGTCCACCGAAGAATTGGGTGTGATTCTCGTACATATTCGAAAATGGGGGAAGCGTATGATCCTTAGAGAAATTGGGAACTTGGAGCGGTTCATATGCCCTAAGGGTCCAAGTACCTAATAATCATATACTTACCCACATTCTGTACTACAATTACTTTTACCAAAAACCCAAGTACTTAATTATTGGGTACATGGACCCTCTGGGATGTTTAATCTAGAGAGTCGCCGGTTGTTGAAGGCTTCGGGCTTTCTTCGGCTTTGCGATTTCCAGGAGCCTTGAAGGACCTACCAGCTTTAGGGCTTCGCGGGGTTGAACCTACGCAGGTATAGCCTCAAATTATAATTTCAACTAAATATTA
>CAJNIZ010020225.1:27342-48784 GCA_905231905.1 Symbiodinium pilosum | reverse complement strand
AGTATTTTCAGGAACCTTGTAGTAGCTTTGACAGAGCAAACATTGGAAACAACAGGCATAAGCTTAGGAGAACCCTGCTCTCTATCTACTTTCGGGTGGTCATAGGAGACGGCACATCCCAGGATGACCCGGGGAGCATGCACCGATGAAAGTCGTTGACATGGATGGCAAGTTTCAGGGCTGCGTAGAAGAAACCTCTGAAGGCTGTCATTGCAGGGTTGATGAGGTGGGAAACCCAACAGCTGCAGAACAGTAGCGCGAGAGTGAACGTCTAGGCGGGGACAGGACTCGAACAGGTGCCTCTGGAGGAGCCTTCTTTCAGGGACGATGATTGGAGAGCCGCATGCAGCCCCTCGCAGGAAAATCACAGTAGGCTTCCACATATGTCGTGGATCAGGCAACTTTGTGCCCCTCCTAGACTGGAAAGCCGAACACCCAGCTGCAAGACCAACCCAAATCCTCACCCTGAGAACCTCGAGTTGCTCACGGACAGGCCAGTACTAGGCCCTCAATACGGAGTGCAGCCACAGCACTGCCATGCTTCCTTCTCGTCACTTGTGCCTTCCTCTTCCATGACCTCTCGGCCCCACTCGTCCTTCAGCGCGGCTTCTGCAGATTAGGGTTCAAGAGTCACAGAAACTTGACATTACCTTCAACACTCACCCAATAAAAAGTGAGGGGTTAAGGGTTGACGGTTGATGATGAGGGCCAGGGGACCCGCCCAAGTTGTCAACATCTAATGTGCAGGATTTATTTTATCAACATGAAGAGGATGGTCAAAGAACGTGAATTTTGTGAATTCCCAAAAGTAAGGGTGTGCACACACACACACACATTGAAATTTCGGTTGACACGATGCAACCTGAACACCCAAATCATGGTCCAAACCCCCTACAGTAGCCCAAAAGGCAATTATTCTAAATTCTGCCCTCTATACTGCCCTATACTATATTATACTATACTATATTGTATTACACTACTACACCATACCTCGGGTGTTCAGGAAAGAGGCATCAACAGCTGCCGCGTCCTAGGCCATAGACTCGACAGCCTTACCAGGAAGTATCTTGAGTCAATCCTCACCCCCAGAATGGTTACCACAAAGGACTATTAGGGCCTATTAGCTCCCTTTTTGGAGGCTACTTGGAGGGTCAGGGGACTTAGTAAGTAGGTTAATAACCGCTATAATCAATATAGTAACCCCTGTTATCCCCCTCATGAACCTAGTTACTGAGTCCCCCTGACCCTCCAAGTACTTCTGTAAGGGGGTGGGACCGAGGTAGTAGTCAAAGTGTCCAGGATGCCAGAGCGGGGCCTTTTTTCTTCAATTGCTCATACAGAGCCGTAACGGGACCCTCAGCAGTCCATGTAGGTATGTGATCTGCATATATTACACACATATACGAATATGAAGTGTATACATATATATATATATACATGTATATGTATACATGTATATGCATGTATGTATGCATGTATGCATGTATGCATGTATGCATGTATGTATGTATGTATGTATGTATGTTTGTATGCATGTATGTATGGATGCATGTATGTATGCTTGTATATGCATATAACCCTTTTGGGCCCAGAGTTCATCCCTATACTTACATAAACACCTTGGGAACACCCTAGACCAAGGCAGTCAAGCTAAAAGTCGCGTAGCTTAGCTTCCATTTCAATTTCCATCTGCGTTCCATATGACAAGTAGATGTTGCTCGTCGTTCAATCTACAACTTAGAATGCTTGGGAACACCCCTTGCCCTTTCCATACTGGATGCCTACCCTAAAATGTACCTACGTGGATCCTTCGGGAACCACCCATGTCCTTGGTTGGCACGGCCGGCTTCTTTGGCTTCTCCTTTGGCTTCTCGGGTGGGCTCCGCATGGGGGGAGGCTTTTTCGCCTCAGGCTGCAGATGGGGAGGAGATGTAGAGATGCATAAGCAGACACTACAGAAGGATATGTAGGGAGTTGTAAGGGTTTGAAAGGATACATAGGGCTATAGAAGGACATGCAGGGGCTTATCAGTATTTATAGGTTTTAGATTTCAGGATCTACCTGTAAATGAGGGTATACAAGGCCATATGAGCAGATATAATATAGGGCTTGGAGAGATATGCACAATACAAGGATGACCCAGCGCGAGGAATCATGATCTGAACCGATCTCCACATTTGCGTGGGCTCCGCACTGGCTCTTCGGGTGGCGGAGGCTGCTCCTCCGTAAGGCGCGTGCTTGTACGATGTGGAAAAAAGCGAAATTACAAGAATGAGTTAGAACAATTTGGGCGGAGATTGTAATACGAGCAGTTTCAATCAAATGAGCAACTTAAGGGGCCGTTGCATTCACTGTTTTCGGCGCTGCCTTTGTGACAGTTTAAGGAAGTGAGGCTTCAGAGCTTCTGCATGGCGCAGCACGCAAAACAAGGGCAACTTGCTTGGCAACGCCTATCATGCAGTGAGCCGGATAGTTCATATTATCAGAACCAAAGAGGACCTTGCGTTGTAGCGACAACAACTCGGATGATAGACCCGACAATTCAAAATGCTCACGGCTTTTTAGTGTTTGCAGAGATGCCCCGCAAGCACATGCGCGCTAATTGTACGATTAGTGCATCAATCAGAAGATACAGAAGGCCTAGGGTGGAGACCATGTGCCCTCCAAACATGTTCCCAGGCACGAAACTCATTCTCAGCAGAGGCATTATTGCCTAAACTCCTGCACACCATGTCTCTGGTCAAGGCCTACTTGGATAATGAGACGTTCTGATACTGTGAAGGAACCAAACCTTGAGGTAAAAAGCTATGCTTCATGGTGCCCTGGCTTGCCTGGGTCCCAGGGAAGCCATACAATCAACAATAGTGAGACCACGCCCCTTCCAGCACAAACACCTAGACCCTAAATTTGTCCCCACCCATCCTGATAAACCACCCTGAACATCAGAACGCCCAAAGCCCAAAATCGCGGACAACAACAGTAATGCAGGGGCCTGAAATTACCAGTATCATCCTAAGCTCTACTTGCGGTACCGTATATCCTAATTATACGAGGAAACTAGAGCCATAATATTCTCAATTAATTATTGTCGGAGAATATCCCTAAACCCCAGACATAACCTTTGTATATCTCTACTAGCCCCTACATGAGCTATAGTCTGAACTCCTAGTATCCCCCTTCAGAACCTCTATAATACTCCCCTATATAAGCTCGCCTGCATGAGTTTAGACTATAGCTCCCATAACCCCCTTCGTATCAGGGAGTTTTCTTTGTACCCTTAGGGTTTGTACCCTTGGGTTTTGGGCCCTAAACCATGGAACATGGTCCTTAATAAGGGTATTTGGGACCCAAAACCTAAGGTTACAAACATTAACGGTACAAACTTAAAGTCTTTGATCGTATTTAGGCCCCTATCGCCTCTTCCGGAGGTGGCGGCGCGCTGCTGGAGTCCTCGGCCTCCCCAGCAACAATGGGTTAAGGGCTTAAGGTTTAGGATTTATAAGGTTTGAGGTTTGACCTAAAGGTTTAGAATTTACAAGGCTTAGGGTTTAGGGCTTCAGGTTTAGGATTTATAAGTTTATAAGGTGTAGGGGTTCAGGGGTTTTGGTTGCTTCGTTGCCTCTTACAAAACCTGTCCTTAAAAGCACCTTGTTAGCTGTGACTGTAAGGGGACTGACCCTAGGTTTAGGGTTTTCGCGACGTTTTGCAACAAAAGCGCCGGGCCCTAGGGCCACAGCGATACTTAGGGATCGTTTTGAGCAACTCTCCTATTGGGAGTATCTAAGAAAAGTACTTTCCGGATTTTTGTACGGGGAAAACCCACCCTACTCCCTAAACCCTAAGCCCTAATGGGAATAACTTGGAGTTCAACAGTTTAGGGGTTCCTTAGCTTGCCTGACCCCAGAGGGACTCTGCCGAAACGGCACGTATGTCTAGTCTTTGAAAATACGTTACATAGTACATGTACACCTAGACCCTCCTCCTACCCTCTATTAGGGCCTAAGTACCTACTATTAGGGACCATATATCCCCAATTAAGGGTACAAGGAAGGTCCTGACAGGCACAGGTAATGTGCTTCTTCTGGATGATATGGGCTTGGCCTTGGCAACCTTTCCATCTCAAGGTCATGCTAAGGCCAACTAAGGCACACAACTCTCTCTCTCTCCCTCTCTCTCTCTCTATGACTATATCGAGTGTGAAGCAAGGGGACGTGGACGTAAACGGGATAAAGAAGGTGTCAATCTTTATCTTAACTTTCACGCCTATTTCTGCGCAGGGTTGCGGGTACTGTGCCCAAAGTCAGAACAAAGTCAGACCAACATGAACCTTTCAGTAGCTCAAGGGCGCCTGTGCGCACGAAGGAGCATGATTGTTACGTGAACTCCCGGCCAGAAGGGGGGGGGGGCAATTTCCCCCAAAAGAATGCCTCCCAAATGACTTTGGAATCATCCCTGAGGCTTTCTTGAAGAACCCTGAACCCCATTTCTTGAAGAATCCTAGACTTCTTGAAGAACCCTAAACCCAATTTCTTGAAGAGCCCTAAACCGTAACCGTAAAATCTGTTGCATCCCTTGAACCCATCCGAACAAATCAAACCTCCGAACAAACCCAAAGGGAAAAACATCCTAGACCCGAAACTCTAACCACAAAAAGGTCTCTATGACCAAACAGGAACAAGCCCAGGGCCCGACTTTCAGAAAATAGGGGGAAGCCAATACAAACCCCAAAGTACCATAGCCTACCCCTGATTTCAGAAATCCACAGCCCAGCTTCCACCCTAAACCCTAAACAGACCCTAACCGCCTGCTCAACTTTTTGCCGCTTGGCCGCAGGTTCGGCTTCAGACCTCAGCTTAGGGTTTGGGGTTTAGGGTTAAGGATTGAGGGTTTTTAGGTTTTAGGGTTTTTAGGTTTTAGGGTTTTTAGGTTTTAGGGGTTTTAGGTTTTAGGGTTTTTAGGTTTTAGGGTTTTTAGGTTTTAGGGCTTTTAGGTTTTTAGGGCTTAGGGTTTATAAGGTCTAGCATGGATTACAGGGCTTGCTGGTACTAGGAGTTCTTTCTTGTCTTGTCATTGTGCCGCTTGCAGAAATTGCGTTTGTGAGGCTGAGAGCATATTTATTTCGGACATGTCCTAACTACCTATTGTCACTCCTGTGAAATGTTGCTGCTAGTGTGGGTGCCACAGGCTTGTCAGCACTGGGGTCTACACCTTCGGTCGGCCCTAAACCCTGAATCCTAAACCCTGGGTTAGGGTAGCTGCTTCTCATCGTGACCGTAACAGCCGGGGGGGGGGTGCGTAGCCCAATGCGTTTAGGCTTGGGGCTTTACTTACAGCGGCTTAGTAAGGAATACTAGGGAATTTTTAATCTAGTGATTATTTTCCCTCCTCTACTAAGGGCCAGCACAATTTGGCTTCGAGCTTTATAGATTATAAGCTATCTGAGACACATAGGCAAAGTACAATGCAAGCAAATACACGAGGCGTCTGACCTCCAACCCTGTGCTTCTGGGCACCAGCTTTTTGGGGAGTTCTGTCTGACTTTAGCTGGGCATTTCCAAAATCAAGGTCCTCAAAAGGGGCATTGGATCTTGGGGGCTCCGAATTGCTGGCTTGTTGGGGGGGCATGGGAGAAGTGGTAGATAGTGGGACCCCAATATAGTACACCTAATTTTGGGAAACCCCCAGGTGGGGAGGCTTGGATTCGGGCTTCTGGGCAAAGGAGGTCGGATTCGGATCCAGCTCGGGCAGTGGTCCGCGTATATATAGTTTGGTTTCCGCAATGTAGTAACTTAAGTTAAGTTTCTTAACAGCAACGGCCAGAAAAAACAGGACGAAAGCTCTGGGAGCTTCAGGGGGCGAGCTTGTCCTCACAAACCTGAAGTCCAGAGCTTGTGGCTTGAATTGCTTAGTAAAGGCAGAGACAATGGCAATTGCCACAAAGCTAATTTGGATGGCAGGCGCAGTCATCGCTCAGGAGTGTCCCCAACCCTAGCTGCAGGTGGGCACGCGCAACTAGATGTGATACAGCAAGAATGCCGCCCCCATGCCGAAAAGAACCAAAGATTGAGCAACATGGCCGGCGTCTGCATGTTTTCAACAGCTACAAACCACACACGTCGCGAAGCTCCAGCTTCACAAGGCACATCTTCTCCAATGAGAATTGTCTGAAAACTTCCCCTTTCCTTTATGAATTTTACCGCGCTCTAAAGCTGGGTTTGTCCAGGGCTTGCAGAATACCCAGAATTTGAATCATCAGTATCCCGCTACCCCAATAACTACAAATTGAAAAAAACAGCCTACGTAATTCAAAATCATATAGGAAACACTATAGTATTTCCGTTTTCATAAGCATTGGCCTTTGGCATATTCACCCAAAAAAAGGGCCCACTGCCCTGGATACTGCCCCCTTCAGTACCACCTGGAAAACAGCTATAACCTAATCATGTAAAGCCCTGCACATTGCCCCTAATGTAGACTTCGACGGTAACTGGGTGGGGGCAATACTCAACCACTGTCCAAAACCCTCAACCCCAACTCTCAACCCTAAACCATAGACCGTAAAACCGAAACCCTAAAAGCACAAAATCAAAACAATTCTGAATCCTAAACCCTAAAAAAGCCGTGAATCCTAAATCCGAAACTACACTGAATCCTAAACCCTGAACAGCACTGAATCCTGAACTCTTAAAGACCCTGAGTCAAAAACACTGAAAGAACCCTTCATCCTCAAACCCCAAACCCCTGAATCCTACACCCTCAAAAATGCCTGACTCCTAAACCCTATAAAGCCCTGAATCCTAAACACTAAAAACCATTCATCTAAACCATAAAGCCCTGAATCCTCAACCCTCAAAACCCCGAATCCTAAGCGCTAAAACCTCAGAACTTGGGCCGCAGCTTTGGCGGTTCGGGCTCCTTGACTCGTCGCAGGGTTCATCTCTTCATCTCTTTTTTCCCGCTGACAAAAGGAGTCATATGAAGTGTCGGGTATGACTTTAGGGTTTAGGGGGTTTAGGGTTTAGGGGTGTAGAGTATTTAGGGTTGTAGAGGGATTACACATAGGGATTCTACAGGGATTATAGAAGTGTACAAGGTTTAGACGTGCGCATCGATACAGGGCTTCGAGTTTGGGGCTGCAAAAAGGTTTTATGGGGATTATAGGGTCATACCGGAGAATATTCGGAATGTTTTACTTCTCGCCCGGCTGCGGGAAAATAGGGACAGGGGTTATCTATAGCGGTATGTAAGGAAAAAAGACAACAGAGACTACTGCGCTATTCAAGGATTTTGGTTTGGGACTTGGGGTATTCCGTAGATTGGGGACCCGCCGCAATGTAAACCGCAAAAGAGTATAGTCCGTAAGTTCTCTAGATACCTCCAGAAAGGGACCGCTTATTGTTGCAGAACCCAAGGCTTTGGCTGTAGGATCGTGTTGGGATCAGGAGTCCAGGGGCGGTGTATAGGGCCTGGGGCTACAAAGACTGCACGGCAGCTCAGGATTTATACCACTTAGGATCGTTGCGATGGTGGCGCATGGTGGCAAGTATTGTATTTGGAGAAGTGTGTCCATCAAGGTGATGCAACCTACCCACTACAGCCAGGTAGGGTTCTGGAAAATTCTAGGTGACGCATACTTCTCAGCAGTGCTGACATGGTGAGAGTCAGGACTTCGGCATTGCACTACGCAGTATCGAAACCGCACACTCAGAAGTGGGATCCGAGCAAGATACTTACAAAAACTGGCAGAGTACGACCTGATCAAGGGGCATGCGAGATGAGAGTAGCATTCCTTGACTTCAATGGTTCTGATACATGGGCACCAGGGTCTTGGACCACCATGACCCGCAGCGTATCGGTAAAACCAAAAGGCTGCCTCAAGCAATGACTTCAAACCTCTGTTTTCGGGTATGCAGCGCACCTGCCCCACAATCTTGGTAGAAACCCCGGAGCATGGTGCAGCCACCTAAGTCTCTAGATGGCACTCGCATTCTCGGCTGTAAATTAAACGCCTTTCCTCAGGGCACCGAAGGCATCAGATGGAACAATCCCCAAATTACGCTCCTGCGCGACTGGCGCAACCTCCTCGACGCTCAGCTCCTCCGAACAAAGAGGTTTGGAGGACATGTTCGGGAGATGTTGAACTGAGCATGTTAGCCCTTGCCGGCTCATAAGTCTAATCGAAGGACCCCCAAGAATACCACATGTTTTGTGATCTCAAGTGCATAACACCAAGGTGTTTGGATTTGAGGTTCTTCTTGCACTTTTTAGGATGTTAACCTTGGGCATGCATGCAAATGATGCCATGTGATTTGCGGGACGTGATACTTGGTTTTACATGGGGTTTAGGAAGATACTGCCATACCAGCCTTGCTCTCTCTCTCTCTCTCTTTTCTTCGTTCTCTTCTACACGCTGCGTGCTACCTAAGGAGCGCACCCGGTTACACCCCGCGGTGCCCCCCGCTTCCCTTAACACATCTCAATCACTCTCTCCCTCTATCTCTGCGAGATTACCGTCAGATGCTCAATCTTGCCAGCACCTGTGTAGGAGGCCAAACGAGAAAAAAAATGCAGGCCAGTGAAGCTCTTCCCTCGTTCTCTTGACATAGATGACTGTCCCAAGCATTGAGCCAATGAATCCAGCAAGGCTCCAACCTTATGGGACCCATACTGTTCTGCTGAAGGTCGGGCATTAGTACTAATTTTAACCTGCTTCCACCTTAAAGCTGTCACAAGTACCGTAGATAGACACGGTAGGCTGCAGTTGGCAGACTAAACCTGGTCTGCGCAAACACTCCCATTCAGCACTCCCATTTGGGATGTTCTTGGGTGATCGTACGTGGACTAATCATGGGTAGGAGACATATGTAGCAGTAGGTACTTCTCTGTGCTCTAACTTACAAGGGCGACCAGTGCCAGTACCCTGGGTCTCTCCAGCCAAGCCCAAAAAATTCCCTAGATCCAAACGCCCTGAACCCGAAATCTCCTAAGGACCCTTCCGGACACTTAGCTCCTGCAGGAAGGCATCAAACCTCAGTCAGACATCTCTAGTTACTCTACTTGCGCTCTTTAACAAAGCTGTTGGAGCGCTCTGGGAGGGGATGGGGCCGCAGCAGGTAGGTTTGGCAGCATCGCGCTACGCTGATGAGAAGGGAAACAAGGCTGACATATCCCCACAATATATTGGGGTTGCTCCTCTAGGATGCTCATGGATGCTCCAGGGTGGCTCTAGGGCATATTTGATGACACAGCGAAGGGGTAGTGACATAAAAGTGACAGGTCCGTACCTGCTGTTGGTGGAATTGGGGTGCCCTGATTAGGAAATTCTCTGGCATGTCCAATCTAATTCAGAAGCAAATTGCGAATGGTGGTACCTTCTTGGCAGGGACGGCGCCGTCCCTAGCCCCAAACCAAAAACCTACACCCTACTATCCGATGCGCCACCTACGCTACGCCCAAGCTGCTAAGCTTTAATTAACCTTGCAACCCGCTTGACTAACTATGAAGAGCAATTCCATGCTTGCACTGCTTCTGACAATGGTGCGGGGAACTATGCAGAATGCACTGCGTCTAGGCACATGTTACCTGACCATTGCAAGAAAGGCAAATCCCTGGAAAGGAAACTTCAAAGGAGACCCTCGCAAACCTGTTGTCTGCCGTTCTCTGTTTACGGGGGATGCCCTGAATCCCAAGCGAAACAACATCTGGACACCTCCCCCAAACTCACCTCAGAATTTCGGGGGAAGGGGGGGGGGGGGGACGCAAACCCTTTTGCCTTGCTGCCTTCTTTAGATGTTCCTCTACATCGGCTCCTGCAAGGGGACTGTAGACTGTAGACCTGAAAAGTCTGCTGGGCCTGACGGAGCCCCTGCACGCAGTGCTTGGGACTCGGGCGATGCATCGATGTCTGGCTTGGGTGGTGCTGTTGCTGCGGTAGAAGAGGTGGTGGCAGACTTGAGCATGGGACCTGGCAGACAGCTTCTACAACGATGTGTTTTGCGCCAAAGTTTGCCGCCTTCCGAAGGTGTTGCGAGAGTTGTCAAGGTTTTTAAGGGACGTGCAGTAGAGCGCTCCGCGACTTTGCAGTGGTTACGGCAAAGGCTTTGGAGGGTTCACCCTTCCGTCTTCGTGACTGCCTGTGCGCTTGATTGAAAGCACTTAGACAAACAGGCGCTTGAAAGCAATTAGACAAAGCGGCTTTCTTGAAGCGGTCTCCTCTGCCGAGAAAAAAAAGGTATGGGGTGTGGTGGATGCGAGAGTAATCTGGAGATCTTTCTTTATGTAGCCTCTTGCGCTGTTCCTAATTTATGGGGTCGCCGGGTTAAGCACAAAAAACGCCAGAGCCAACAAGCTGGGCCTTCCAAAACGACATCTGCAATGTGCAGGCGTCTGAAAATTGCCATGGTATGCTTTTGGCCTTGGCGTCTGAAGACTGTAAGCATTAGTCTTTTGTTGGCGGGACCGCGCTTGATTCAAGGAGAAAACTCTATGCGTGCGTGATCATGTGACATTTACTGCGCAACATCACTGCTATTGTTCCGTCCACTCCTTACATCGCCAGAGTCTACGAGACCTTGATTAGATCCGATAGCGTGCAGGGGTGCTCCTATATAGTCTAGACAACCATGATCACAGCCCAGATGGGCGTGATTTGGCCCTCCAGTACTGGGATATTATATCCGTGCTAGCCAGATACAAGAGGACAAGCCCTAAACTCTAGCCCCTAAACCCTATATAACTCCTATAACCCCAGAACCCCTATATAACCCCTGTACAATTAAATGTGGGACCCTAACCCCTAAATTGTACTTTCAATTTTCCATTGTCCTATTAATCCTAGATTTGGGAAACCCTATATGAATTGTATGTAGCCCTACAACCCGAAGATAACCCCCCCCCTAAACCCCAAACCCTGCTTCTGGGTGGATAGAACCGCTATATAAGCTATAGTCTAAACTACTAGCATCCCCCTTAATGACCCTATAGTGACCCCCCTATAGTCCCTTTTTGACCCCTTTAAGGAGTTAAGACTAGGGCTCATAGAAACCCTAAACTCTAAGTTCTAAACCCTAAACAGTAAATCCGAAGCCCTGAACCCTAAATCCTAAATTAGCTCATATAACCTGTGGGTTAGCTATCAGGACGGGCCGCCTCGCTGGATCACAGGCTGTGGTGCTGGCCTCTTCTCTGCCGGGGCGGCCTGGACTTTGCGAACGATTTGCGGCTTGGGATGTAGGGCTAAGGGTCCCCCTTTACTAGATAGAATATGGCTTAAAGGGTATATTATAATAAGATCACCATATACGCCACATTCTATCTACTTAAGGGGGGCTCTAGTACGCTCTAGGGTTTTTAGGGTTTATGGGGTTGTAAGGCTTGGGCTTGGGGATTGTGATTTAGGTGGGCTCTGGGGCTTGAGTTCTACGGTTGCAGGTTCGGGGTGAGTTAAAAGGATTGAAGTTTAAGGTTGAGTGTCAATGTCTGTGCGCTGAAGCTTTATCCTAAACCCTAAACCTTAACCCCTAACCCTAAACCCTAAGCCCCTAACCCTAAACCCTAAACCCCTAAACCCCTGACCCTAAACCTCTAAACTCTAAACCCTGAACCACTTAGGGTCTGAGGATGTCCGGGGTTCAAATTACAAGGCTGCAGCTTTTAGGAGGTCAACTAATGGCTCGTACTAGGGGATTATATAAGGTTCAAATAGGGTTATAATATGGGGGTTGTATGGGCTTATAGAGGGTTATACAGAGGTTATGTAGGGTGCATACTTGCGACCTTCCAGTAGAACTTGCTCAGAGATGTTTTATGGCATCCGTAAACTCAGAGGCAAATAGCGAAGTGAATTGACCTCTCCCCAAGTAGCCGTGGAAACACACATAGGCCCCTTGATTGGGGCTTCCATGCTATTTTGAGAATTGCAGGGTTCGGGCTTTCAGCATTTCCATGCCATAGAGGGCTTGGGAAGCAACCATCAGGAATTGGATTTTGGGTGGTTGGATCTTATAGCATGATGCAAGGAATGTGAGGAATGGGCTCGACAAACCAGGCTCAAAATGGGAAAGCTACGAGGCCACGACTAGCCAAGAGAAGCTTGAGGCTTGCCTCAGTATCTGGGCTGCTTTGTCAAGGAAGTAACTGAAGGTTGTCCTACGCTGGGACTTTGGCATCATCCTGACCAGGTACCTGGAAAACGCTGCTGGTAATACGGCATTATAGCTGTTCGGACCGGAAGCCATGCCGAAATGTACAGTGTACAACTCAGCCAATCCAAGCCAGTTTACAAAACTGTCGCAGAGGATGCACTAGCCGCAGGGATATCTGAAAACCAGTCCAAACAGATCGAAACAAGACCCTACCCTGCAGCCTGCACTTGTTCAAATGCCAAGCAATCATAGCGGGCTGCTGGTGTTCATGCCAGATCATTCAAGGAATGCAGGGCCCAAAACTGGTGTGTGACCATTTCGGTTGCCAGACAGCCCGGATCTAGCGACACCTTCTTGTGTCAGCAAGCCCCGGCTTGCCGCTGCATGTGCCTACACATCTGGGGGAGATGCTACAGCAGGCTCGGCTCCTGTCTCGCACGCTGAATTTCCACCAAAAGCTATGAAGTCCCCAACTTTGCGTTCTCTAAGTGACTGCCAGTCTCCTGCAAGGGCCCGACCGCACAATAAAACCAGGGCTTTGGGCAACGCTGTTCCGCCACACGTTTCGCGTGGCGCTGTACAAGGAACATGGTGCACAATTGTCTGAATAGGCAGGCCTAGCTCCGGCAGGGCATCGTTCGAACCCTGATATCTGCAGCTTCCAACAGGAACCCCTCTCTAACACTTTGCTTCATTCACCTGTTGTTTGACTGTTGTAGAAAAGGCAGGATTCGACATGCACCTACCTCTGTAGGCCCTTCCCAACAATTTGCTAAAGTGATGATTTGGATTGCCCAGCACAGCTCCTGAGGCTGCTGAGCAGGAACCAGAGGCCTGTGTTTGCAACAACTGGGAAACAAACACCGAACCTAGCATGGCCCCCCAATTCAGTTGACAATGGCCTAGGCGCCCTGTTGAGGTTCCACGTTGGTTCGGGTGTATGTAAGAGTACATAATGATGTATAGCGTCCAAATTCCATGTGCCCATTACGTTGATACTTGGGATTTTGGCGCTAATAATTGTTTTGCATTTTTGGGGGGCAGAACATGACTAAATGTGCACTTGAACACTTGGGGTAAGGAATGGGTTGTAGGGACCATTGTCAGAGGTTGTAGAGGCCACCTCAGTTGCATGAGTGAGAATATGCAAGCCTTTGCACAAAGGGCTATAAACAAATCTCAGCGCTTACGGAAAAACTTCCGGTGTGGCGCTTGTAGCTCGCAAGAACTCTTTCAGCGTCAAGGCTAGCATTGGAGCCGCGGAACGTGGAAGGTCAAGATCATGACAGGTCGGATAGGGTTCTGGGAGCCTGCATCGAGTCCATACAATATTCAACACATTCTCTATAAATTCCTTTAGTCATCTCTGTCCATCGGCACGTACGTTAAACCACCGACGGGGTGTCCTAAGAAGTATATCAGGAATGAGTCCAACAGTACGAAGAAACTGGAATCTAGCCCACACTGCATCTCCGGCAAAGGGGGAATCCTGACACTGTGGATTGCTTGCCTAGTACCATAAAACGGGGTGCATTGAGAAGCGCTTCAACAAAACCAGAGCTTTGGGCCGGCGCAGGCGGAATACCACCTCGAAGCTACCTTCATAACATCATAATCCAAAAGCGCAGCATGCCCCGCGTAAAATGTTGTGCTTGATCTGTTTGTGGAGGCCACGTATGCAGGCAACAGTATCCAGGGTCCAACGAGCACGACTTTAACTTCGGGGGTCCCCATACACTGGTCCATCCCACGTATGTACTTTTGTTGTCCCTATGTTTCAAAAAGGACAAGACTAGAGGCCTCTACAAGAGCCGACATGGCACGCCCTCGCAGCCTGCAAGTGTGCAATGTAGCTCCGGAAATCTCATACCAAGAGCCGGACACAAGCAAGAATTTATCAAAATCAATATCCCAATCGCCCACTCAAAATCTAATGCCCGCAGTACAGGCACCTCCAAATCAGCCAAAAAAATGTGGAATTTCCTACAGATAACACTATAAGTTTCATTCTTCTTATTGCTGGCGTGATTTGTTCTTTTAGTACTAGTACTACTAATTCTTCTACTACTACTACTACTACTACTATTAGTAGTACCACTACTGCTACTACTATTACTACGACGACTACGACGGACGACGACTACTACTACTCCTACTCCTGCTCCGACTCCTACTGCTACGCCGACTCCTACTGCTACTACTGCTGCCGATACTAGTACAACTACTGAGGCTGCTGCTACAACTTCTTCCTGTTACTTTTAGTTCTCAAGATTCACAGTAGAACCCTCGACCCAAAACATCATCGCTCCGCACTTCTGCTGCGACGATGGAATCTCGTCTGCTCGGTGTGCTCAGGAGCTGAAAACGGATCTTGCTGCGTGATCTTTCCTCACATCATAGGGATACAGGAGTTGAAAAGAAAATGGATACTATATTACAGGATGTGGGGCTCAGTTGCATGGATCAGCAGGGGGTAATTGAGCCTTGGGTAGCTGTTCTAACAGGTAGACTTTGGGAGTTAAGGTGTAGCGGACCTCGGAAGACACAGGGGTTTCTCTTGGGAGTCCTGATTACCTTCTTCGTCCGCCGGAACTACCTCTAGACCCTCAGCCCTCGAGACCCACCCTTCAGCATCACCTTCCCCAAATGACAACAAACCCGCAGCCCCATTGATGTAATGGTGCTCTAGTGGGAGGTCATTATGAGAGGGGATGGGGGGCTTATCAGAAGTGGGGGGGATTGCCATAAAGCCTTAATGCAGCCCCTAAACCCGTTGTGGACCCTACACCTTTACACTCCGAACTTGTGAGCATGAAGCTGAACACTTCAATCCGGTTCTGTGCTGCGGCTCTCCTACTTTGAGCCTGGGAACCCCTTAGCAATAGTAGAAGTATTAACGCTAAGATTTTCACAAGCATAATCACAACTGCGGGCTAAGAATAATAATGCTCATCTGTTTCAAGCCGAGATTCCTAAGCGTAGCCACACCTTCTTTCCCCGGTGCGGAGTGATTTCGACGGTCTGAGCCATGTGATACCTGAGAATTTGCTTCCCACAAATGATTACCAACATAATGAAAAAGTACATGGAAGAGGAGATGTTATTAAGGCTTCAGGGATCATGGAAACTAAATGGTAAAGGCAACGCTACTTAGCGTTTAAGGATAACTGAGAACCAAATGGAAGAGGATATTTAAATGGAGAACAACATTTTCCTGGGGTCTGCGAATAATGGTGAACTACATGGAGAAGAACAGTATTTACGGTTTAATCATACTGGAGAAGTAAATGGAAACGGGGATGTTGCTTGGGGTTTAGAGACAATGGAGAATAAGATAGAAAAGGAGATCTTATTTGGAGTTTAGGAAGACTGGGGAAGTAACGGACATGTTTTTTTAAAGAGTATTGGGATAGATACTGGAGAAGCACATGGTAAGCAAGGGAGACATGATTTAGGGTTTAGGGATGATGGAGAACGAAACGGCAAAGGAGATCGTGTAGGGTTTAGGGTCCGGGAAGAACTGAGAATGACATGGAAAGGAGATATCATTTGGTGTTAAGGGTTTGCGGATAACTGCGGGTTACATGGCAAAGGAAATTGAAAGGGAAATGGGAACTGCTATCCGTAGGGTTGTATGGGGATTAGGTATGATTCGGAAATACAGTACCTCAACACTGGAGAATCAAATGGAAAAGCACATAGGCAGTGCAATGGAAACTATCAAATTATTTGGGGGTTACGGTTTCAGGCAATACTGGAAAATGAAATCAAAGCTGGGTGTATATAGGGGGTCATGGGAATCGTAATGTAGGAGTCATGCAGTTTGCATAGGGTTCTTGGGCATATGGTACTACAGTTAAGGAGTACGGGGCAACAGTATTGGTAATCATTCGTGCTTCTACAGTAGAGTTGCTTCGCTTAGCTATCCACAGTTGACCCTAAACCCTAAACCCTCGCAGTACCTTACTCCGACACGATTCTCTTCAAGCTCCCCGTTTGGCGGAAGAACGCACTTTTGGACTCTGGCTGTTGCGTAAAAGCAAGTGCATCTCCCACAGGATCCTAAGTACCTACATGGCATGGAGTAGGGCTTCTATAGGAACTAGTAAACAGGGTTTGGGTAAGTATCCCCTATAGGCCCCTGATAGGTACTAAGGATCCTTTGAGTCAGTTAGCTCTAGTGTCAGTAAGATAGCTGACAACACATCAAGCCTTAGAGCGCTTGTCGGGCGGCACCGAAGCTTGGCAGAGGAGTACACCCTAAGGGTCCAAGGACTCAAATAATAGGGTTTTAGGGCCCAAGTACCATTGGTATTATAGTATTTGGGCCCTAATACCCTATTATTTGGGTCCTTGGACCCTTAGGGACAAGGTTCCATCATCCACGTTAACTAATTTAAACGCTAATCTCACAACTGCAACATCTAGAACCCTCAACATCCTGATTCGCCAGTTGGTTAGGCATACCTGGTCATACAAGTTGAGACCCCTGAATGTCCTCAATCCAGCATATCCTGGACCTGCGCTGGCCCTAATCCTAGCAATATGAATCTGACACCGCACGCCCCCTAAGTAGGCCACCTTGCGGATGCAAGACATGCAGTGTTCTCATGATTCCGATGTCTTTGCAATCCCCTCCCCTATCATAAACCCCCAGCCCCTCATATTGAACATTCCTAGGGGGAATAGCTATTTGGCGGGGGAGGGGCTGGAATGTCAAGACAAGGGGATTTCTAGCCCCTGCTGTCCCGACTGGACACTCTCAATGGCCGATCTATGGGTGCAATCGCTCCATCCGTGGCCATCCCTTCATTTGCTGAGCGTTGGTAGGGAATGGGGGGGGGGAGGGATCCCTATGCTCCTTCATTCCCCATTGATAACCAGCAAGTAAGCCCCAAAACCTATCTATCCCTATGAACCCCAGGTTTCATTTCATCATCTATGCGATCCTCCAGTATTGGGGTGACATCCCTAAACCCTGAACAATTCCTATATCCAGCAAACCTAAGGCGGCGAAGGCACTTGGTACAAGAGCCTGTCATCCTGCACAACATCGGCGGGAGTAGGCGTGACCTGGAAAAACATTGAAGCCTGAATCGTGGATGTCTTCCTTCAGTATTGGTTAACTTCGGGGAGTGTGTCTCAAAGCAGGGGTGACCAAAGGGACCCTAAAGGCATTTGAGGGTGCGATCTTCTTCCGGCAGGCATTGGTGCGAAACCCGTGGAACCCCCCCCCTGCTGCGCACTAACGGCCCAGTAACTGCAGGGCAAAGAAAACCTCCTCCTGCTCCTGGCTGTGAACCGCAGGCTTGGGTTGGATTGGTGCAAAGGATGCGTATGTAAACCCATGCTGAGGAAACTAGTAGGGGTAGTGACGCTGCAAGATCCTGAAGTAACAAAATAGGCCAGGGGTCTTGCTGTCTTGGTTCTGAGCCTGAAGAAATCCTCTTGCCCAGGCCCGGAAAAAAGCTGGACAAGGTTTAAAAACAAAAATGACGGGAAAGAGGTGGGAATCCTGATGCTGCTGCAGGTCACAAGAAACCTGAACAACAAAGGCATTGAGTACCCCGTTGGAGGAAGCAGAGCCTGAGCACCAGGTCCAGATCGCAGGATTTTCACGTAGTGGCACACTGGAATGAACAGCCAAGACTTTGTGAACAAAAAACTCTTGTTTCAGGGAAGAACTCTGGTGAATTCTTTTCAAAGTTGGTCGCGATTTATGGAGGACACTGTGAGAATGAGACTCTCTCCGGTTTTTAAGAGTAAGGGCCCGTATAATCCTTGAGGCGACTCCTGCATTTTCCGCCATGACCCACCCCTGTGCCTCAAACTACATGAAGGACCCCTATGTCCGCTGTTAAGGGTTTCTTAAACAAGGCAGAAATCGACCTTAGCTCATATAATCTCCTATTGTGCATAACTGAGCTTGGAAGTGAGGATCTAAACAAAACCTATTTGGTAGCTTCCATTTGTGTTTCATTACCGCAGAACCCTAGGAAGCTTCGAAATGAGGACTTAAAGCCTAAGCCTTATGCCCATAGCAGCCCCCATGCTCCCATGCTGCTGAGCCCTGAAACCTAAAACCAATGTGGTAGCTCACATTGCGTTTTCCATTCCACTTCTCATTGGAGATTTCCATGTTCTGGAATAGTAGATAGAAGTTTGCATTATTCCTGCCCTCCATAACCGTATAGAAACTATCAGCAAGACCCTGTTTTTTGGCAGCTTTCATTTTGGCTTCCTTTCCTCCATAACCCTGAAAGTCCTAATAATATTCAACATGTCTATTAAATCCCCTGCAAGAGTCCGCCTGCTCACTCCACCACTCCGCCTCAACCATCAGTAGACTTCAAAGAAAAGTTCTGAACCCTAAACCCTCGACGAACTTGGTCGTTTCCATGTTCAATTCCATCTCCCCTTCCCAAAACTGTGCAGTATCTATTTATGTTTCCATTCCCCCCAATAAAACTAAACGCTGAATGTGCGCGTTCTTTCCACAACCCCACACCCCACATTTTCCTACAGGTTCCTACATCAGCTCCATGTAATCCCTTTTCCCCCGCAGAGGACTTTCCATGGTTTTCCACTTCCCCTTATAGCTTCAATCTGAGGCCCCTAGAACAGAAACCCTAAACCTTGAACCTAAATCGTGTCAAGTAAGCGCTCTGGGAGTTAGTAAGGAATAAATATGATCTCCATATAATGGATTATTCCCTAATATTCCCTACGAACCCCTAAACCCTAAACCCTTAACCCCCAATCAGGTAAGGGTCCTGCGCGAAGCGCACGAGCTCCCGCTGGAGACCAGGCCACTGAGCGGGCAGCAGCATTGAGCTGAGAGCCGGCGCCTTCCTGGGTTTCTCTACTGGGGGGTTCATAGGGAATAGGGGTTTAGGGGTCTAGGGGTTTAGGGGTTGAGGGTTTATGGGTTTAGGGGGAATAAGGGGACATGTTATACAGGGAGTATATTCCTCCCTTATTCCCTACTAACAAGCCAGCACGCCTACAGGAGCTGTCGCTGTGGGACCTTGGTTTTTTAAAAGAATGAGAGAACATAGATATTATACTAAAGCTTCTTGAAATTATCTGATAAATATATTGAAGAAGCTTCTTATGATTAACTGAGTTCCCTATCCAACCCCAAACTTACAGGGAACCCTGTTTCAAGGGAGGTCTAGGGAGTCTATGAAGACGCATGGGCTTCAACTAGGGGCCGGGTTTCGGGGCTTAGTGCTTCTGATGAGTGCTACGTCCCTGCTGTGCTCGCTGTTCTTTCAGATGTCTAGTCTACATGGCAGTATTCGACAATGACATTGTAGGATTCCATAATGACCCAGATTCTGAGATAGGTTGCTGCGCTGCCGAGGAAACCGCAAGTTCATCTGTCGCGCAGTGCATCGTGCAGTTGAAGTATCCACGAGCAAGCCTAGGTTGAGGAATACAGGGATTTGACTGGACGTTGCCGCAAGTAATGGGCCCCAACAGAAATACCACTGCCAATATAACCTGGCCCTGAAGAACAAAACCAACTAGAGGCAATATTGGAGCCTTCCATAATGGCATGAGCTGCTCGGCCTAAGGGAACCCCTTCTTACCCCAGAAGGACCGGCTCTTGAAAGAATAGTCCTTGAGCTTCAGAAATGCCCACCTAGCCGTTTCTGTGACTCACAGATTTCCATGAGCCAGGGCGTGATTGGCATAGTCTGGATGAGGATTTAAGATCCAGGTGCTGGAATAGAAGCTAAGATGAGAAGAGTACTAGGTGTCAGGCCACATCCAATATATACAAGTCCCTACGCCAGCGGACCAAGACCCTCGCCCAAAACATGCACATGGAACCGCCTCTGGATGAGTCAAGTTGGGGTTTGCTTCTATCCAAACCCCCCCCCCCACCCCCGAAGCGTCCAGATCTGGATGCACCAAGGAAATACTCGCAAGTTGCTCAGGTTTAAGCCAACCTCTGGCCAGCAGATTTCCGGTTCCTATGCTATGAACTGGCAAAACTCCATTCTTGGTGAAACTTTCCGGGCAGAGCCCATACCCTTCGACTGTGAAGGATACTGCTTCGAACCACAACGGCAGCGGTACCCTTCAGCTTGCATTGGTGAGTGGTTGCCTGCTTTCGTTGAGCAAGCGCGGCCTTCTGGTCTAGCACTGTAGCTGCCCACATCCAGCCAGCCCCCCACCCCCACACACAACAGTCTCATGGTGTCGTCAGGGACCAACGAAGTGGAAAATATCACACAAGCCGCAGTCATTACACTTGACACAAAACTCGCGGCAAACAACATAATTACTCAATATTGATACAACGCAGCTGACCTGCACAGAGAGCAAAGATTCTGACAACCAAGGGGAGTGCATGGGAATGGAAGCAGAAATCCTAATTTGTTGCTCAACGAGGAGCTGACATCCACAACTTCTGAGAAGAGCTCAGCGAGCTCGGGAGAATTGTTCGGCGAGACCTTAGCTGCTGAATTCGACCTGTTCTAGCCTCGCACGCAGATTACCGCCACAGTGCAAGAAACAAAGATGAACAAATCCAGGTCCCTTTATGGGGGGGGCTTCCCAACACTATCAGTAGCTTTCTGGGGTCCCAATATTGAGGATGATAAATTTTTTGGGGGTTTATATTGGGGCCCGCTATTGCGGGAAACTACCATAGACCATCAGCAGGGCTTAGTCGTAATGGCAAGCAAACCCTATTCGCCGAGGCATCCAGCTTCAGGGCGAACAGATCCCTAAAAAAAAACCCTCTACTCTTTTCAAGGCCACCCCCCACCCCCCCCGCCATGGTGGGTGGCCTAGTCCAGCCTGACCATCCCACATGAAATTTCAGCCTCGCCCAAAATTCGAGGCTTTGGCAGTACGCGGCAGGGTGCTTTTTTTGTTCAAAACATGTTTGCGGGGTTTTCTGGGGTTCTGGAGGCCCCTGGAGGCCCCTGGAGCCCTCTGGAACGGCCTGGAAGTGCCTGGAAACACCTCCCCCCACATGCATGGATGAAGCTGAGTAACCTCTACAGACCCTAAGATATACTATGGCTTACAATATATACTATGTCTTATTTATGGGTTCCGCGTTTTGGGTACACTTAATTGGGATTTGCGGTGGGTTATGACAAGAGCACTTTTGCGAGATACGAGGAGTTTTAGCTACCGTTCTGTGGCTCGACCCCAATATACATTTTGACTATTGGTCAAGTGATTTTTGACACCAGAAGGTTTTCAGGCTCCGAATGCTATACACTAAACACCATTTTGGACCTAAGGCAATTAACTTTGGGAATTAGTAAACTTGT